>JAGDQP010036979.1:8761-18818 GCA_022664845.1 Lepisma saccharinum | reverse complement strand
CCTAACCCGTGTAATTTTCTGTTAATTCTGCAGAATAAGCACTTCAAAAGTGCAAATTTTAAGAATTCTTGAAAAACCGTAGTCGTGATTAATTACTACACTAACCTTGAATAAATTGAATACACCAAACCAGATATATTGCTCATTCTTTATCTCCTCAAGTTCCATCTTACTCATCCCGATCAATCAACTTACTCAAATTCCCAGTAACCGTCACCAAGTCGTAACTCAAGCGTTTACTAATTTGCTTCACCCGGTCCCTGTGCGGCTAGCACCATAGATGTGACTGCGTCTACCTGATCGGATGCCAGACAATGAATCAATCCCCCTGGGCCCCCGGTATATACCTCTGAATTCCTGAAGAGACGACCTTCACTGCCAAAACTAAGTTTACATGTGGGGTGATGACGATAATGAATAAGAGCATTGAATATATGATGGAAGACCTACAGAGTATAGAGTCTATATTACTTCGATCCACGAAGATCACGATCACAGCACCGATATAACGAAATGTCAAAGAAAGAACGTAACTTTTCTCAGAACGATAAATTATTTTGCTTCAATTGACGCTGCAAGAAAATGTAATTAGTACAACTTAGGTAAATAACTATCACTACCACATACACTTAACATAATAAGCATCCTGAGTTTCTGCAAAAAGAAAATAATGTCATAACATTAATTATTTTATTATCAACTGTCTCAAATAGACATAAATCTTTATGTACTTTGGGTGCAATGAGCATTTACTGTGCCTGAACAATGTATTTAAAGGTAAGAGGATGATTCTCTATAACTTTTAATAAAACTAATGAACCATCTGAATCTTGCCAGAAATTGCACATATGAAAATCAGATACAATATCCTGACCTTAACTATGTATTCAAAAATATACGCACTTTCAATGTATATTATATGTACCATCAAAGGTTTTTTCTTTTAGAAAACCACTGCTTGGCTACTATAAGTTATTGAATATGTAACTGAGAAATATACTTTCAGTACCAAATAAAGCGTACTTCCTCTAAGCATGAACTTTGGTTTCAACAGCTAAGATAATTAAGGTTTGTTAGCTCAGATTATATTATATTTCTGTTCTATGCTATGATACTTAAGTATGCATGGGGGAAACCCTATCCTACCTACGCCTGATATCAATATATTAAGTTATTACTTGACGTACCTAACCTGAAGCGTTTATGGTTGTATTTATGCCTTGTTCAATAGAACTACCAAATAGGTGATTCTTTTCCTTAATACAGGTTCACTATTACACATATTTTAAATGACATTTCTTTGCGAAAATGTTGTCAGCATAAGCTACGATTAATGACGTTTGGCACAGTTATTTTGCTTCAATCATCAAATACTAGAACAATTAATAAGAGTATCTCCGCTGCACAAACTCAATCAATATAAAATACTTACAGTGCCTTTTCTATGCTCCTATACGTATTTATAATCTCAGATGAGCAATAAAAATGCTGCAGACACGATCACATGCAAGAAATCTGTCTGACCATCTGAGTTGGCCTTTTTTCATGTGTAATGCCGAATTTTCCATTGACACTGCACTTGCTTAATAATTGGCTTTCCTTCCAATATTTCACCTTCTGAATGATTTACTTTTCACTGCACTGCACTTATAAATTAGTATATGCAAGCTACGTTGCTTATTCACTGGACTATTTACAAGAAGAATTTTCATCTTCCGTTCATCATGGAAAATTTACGGGTTACACTATTACCGCCCATACAATTCATTTTATCTTATCTTTATCTTACGGGTTACACTTGCATTGCCGCTATCAACACCGTGTCTTACTCAACTTCACCTTTTCGCATCCAAGACAGGAACTGAAAAATATACGACCCCGTTTACATGTATTATTGCACAGATTTACTCTGCACCGGCCTTTCAATAATGACAGGTAATTCACAGAAGCTTCACTTAAAGAAAATATTAGTTTACACAACCTTTGTGTGCACATTAAAAACAACTACTTGGCGTAAAGTTGCTTGCACGGACAGCCAACGTTTTTCTTGCATAACTTTGCTCCTGGATTGGTGTACAAACTTTTAAATATAGCAAGCCAGACACTTTACCGTGAGTTAGCAATGATTTCTGCCACAGGAAGTAGTTTCCTTTAAATACTCTGCACCTTGGTGAGCCAACTTCTCGCTCAACACAATTAAATGCTGCGGTGTATATTCACTTGCCTTTTAACTTGCCCAGGTTATGTAAATCTTTCCAGGGCAAACGTTTCTTTCTTTAATAATAAGTTGTTTTCTCGACAAACTGCCCCGGCACACACGTATATTTTCCCGTGCTTTTTGTTCCGTTGCGTCCGCTAAAAACACACACTTCTTCTGCTTTATTCATTTGTTTTCTTCTAGATGTTCATTTGTTCGCTTATCAAGTCGAAGTTAGTTTCTCTCCATAGATAACAGTTTGTAAAAATGTCGACCGTTCAGTAACTTCTTCAGGTAAAAATTTAAGATTACAAGCGCACTGTAATACAATTAAATATTTAAAATTTAGTGGTCTATAACGGCATAACAATACCGTTATACAAAACCCTTCATATAGGTTGTTCTCATTTAAAAAATCAAGATTTGATACATTCACAAAGGTTTGCAAAAGTCTGAAAGAAGGTTCAATGTTTAAATTTAATGGGAACCGAAATGGACGTAGCAGGATTTGCATTTGATAACGTCAAATTGTCAAAATTCTTAGAAATGTACTTTTACAAGCTACACGATGACTACGAATCGGGGGCGTAGGGGGATCGAATCCTGACCAGGATAATTGAGAATTTTCTTCAGTCTTCCCATGCCTGGCGCTCTGAGGTGCACTCAGCCTCCTATCAAATTGAGTACCAGAGTGCCCTTGGTGTTCCTGAGGAGGTAAAGTCGGTCGAGTATGGAACTGACCATTCCATCTCACTCCATACCGTAGTTCGAAAATATGTGAAGCATTACCTCAACATCCTCTATGCGCGGTTCACGGGTCGTACACATCGCACAGGAAATAGCTTTGACTTTTTTATTAAAGTAGTAATGAACAAAAGCATTCCCCATTGACAAGATGACGGCAGTCCTATGGCAAGCAGACGGCGACGAAATGGCGGGCCTCTAGCGACTCCTGCCACCGGTCCGCGCACGGTTTTACACAAATGCAGCCCGAGGTCCGCCGGCGGCATGCCGTTCCGTCTCCGCCAAAATTCCCGGCAAAGGCCACTCTCGTCCCTCCACTGAGCCGCCATCTCCCTGCTATACCCCTCGAGTCTCGCTGCTATACCGCTCTCGTCTGGCCGTCTTTCCCCCCGGTATTCCTCTTTTCGTCAGATTTACTTTGACACGAAAAGGTATTGGACGCAGTGGTACTCGATATTAAGTTTACTTCTTGGCATTGTCTTCGCTGTTATTTATTTCGTAGTGAGTAAAGTTGTTCAGTGTCTGCGATGGGATTCGTGATTCCGACTGTCAGCGACGAGATTTAGAAGTCTGATGCCTTAACTACTCGGCTATGCTGGTCTCCCAACTGGCTGATGTTTTTTCATGCCTTTTGTCTTACGAAGACAATTGGGAAGCTTATTTGCAAGCGCTTTTTAAAATTGTTTTTCTGTTGTTTTTTTTAAATGTACAAATTTTCCATAGGCATATCTTGTTTGTCGTTCGTACACGCTGTTAATGTCGTCTGCTACTGAGAATTGTGGGGGCCGCCATATTCGCTTTAAACAAACAGTTGCATAGGAAACCTGCCATTTGATTTCCAAAGGATTTTGAGAGAGGTTTCAAAAGTAGGCTTGTGCTCTGTAATTAGAAACATTTTAACTGATATGTGTTTATATTTAGTTACTTCATAGTTCAGTTGATAATAAAAGTATAACATATTTACAGATCTAATGAAATATTAGAAGAAATATCGTATTTAATCTGACAACCCACCTGTTGTATTATAGCAATGGCGATATATGACGCGTTGTTAAATGTTTTGCAAAGATAAAAGTGTGTCAAAGTCACTGTGTAGTGAAGCATTATCTTCACTAAATGGAGTAAAAGATAAATCACCATGTCCGAATTTGCAATGAAATAACTTAAGTAAACGTACAAAGACGTATTTAGGAGTGAGTCCGAGGGACCGAACCCCTCCAAATTAAGAGTTTTAGGCATAATTAATATAATTTTAGGCGTAATTATCTACATTTAATATACATTTCATGCCCAGACACACCGTTAACATCCCCACCCTCCTAAAACCATCTTCTGGATAACTATCTGCCCAAACACATATATTACCTTGGTACCGGTACACGCGAACATTTACAGGTAAGGTCCACTTTCATGAACTTATCAGCAGAACATGTCGCCTACATTATAATCACTGGCTACAAGGACTTAGCATTCCCCGCCCCCATTATTTAATGTATAGACGACATGCTCTTTTTTATTTTTGTTTAAAACTCTGTAAATTAGCCGATTACTTTTCTTCTAGAACACTGTTTCCAGTGTTTTGAAATTAACCATTATATAGATCAAGCATGGCCAACAGAAACGCTCTGGACGGCACGCGACCCGTCATGTAATTTGTAAGATAAGATAAAAACTACAGCAAATTATAATATATGTAATCAAATTTGCTTTATAAGCTTATAATTACAATCAGGTATTTGAATTTAAATATATTTATGGCTTTCAAGCATTCAAAAGGGTAAAAGGATACCAGATGGAGTTGACCAGGGCCTAAGTTGAAGGTACTCATCCGGCAATTGTCTGGTGTGACTGAGGGCAAACTTTGGGAAAAACCTCAGTCAGGATAGTTGGCTGCTGGGATCACAATCAAGTATTCTACGAATATATTGTTATTCCAATAGTAAAATGATTTTACAAAGATAGCAATTACATACATCTATTGCCTTGAAAAACTGCAGAGTTTATTTTTACTCAAGTTCTGTCTAAAAGTGTGCGGCCTGTAATCATCATATAATAGTTTTCGTAAAGAAGGAAGTTGGCCACGCCTGATAGGGGTCTTCCTAACTGGGGAATAAAAAAGTAATTTCAAATCAAACATAGTTTTCTTTCCGTAACATAATTATCGGCATCGGATTCAGAGAAGTTTGAAGTATTTGTGCAACATGTATTCAAATATACAGCTTTATCGTAACTAACACTGTTACATAAGTCACAGAATTCAATATAATTTATTTCAATACATGGAATCTGCCCTTGTAGTTATTTTCCAGATTTCATACAAAATAGTTACGCACCACTTGTACATAAATATATGATAAATCTATTTTAACACTATGACTTTTTCCTGATATTTGCAGTTCCATTAGAATTTTGAGGATTATCCATTGCAGTCTTTATCTCAGTTATTTAATCCGAGAGATGATAATTCATGTTCTAAATGAGTAAAGTATCTACCACTATCAATCGCCTGAGAATCTGTTGCAAAAAATATAAACAATTACTGAAAATGTCTTAGTGAAACATTAATTAGGCATACATCTAGAATGTATATAAACTATGCCATCCAGTTGATCCTAAAGAGGCTGAGAACAACAAGCAATTGTTCCATGTCCCCTTGATCGCAATTAGCATATGAAAATATAAATATACACAAAGTCATTTAATGTTGTTACTAGAAACTTTAAGTGTTAACAAAGAGAGAGTTTCTGAAACAAAATGGAATTGCCAAATCTAAAACAAAATAGATTGTAAATAGACTGCACATCTTCGTCCATAACAGTAACCTCTTCTTTTCTTTGGAAATCTGAAGAACTTACAAGTTTGACATAAAGCATAGTAACTGCAGTCAAACGCAAAGCATATAGTTATATTGTAAGGTATAATATAATTATTAAATGTTCTAAACATGTTTAAAAAAACGGTTTTGTCTTTTTCGTCCATACTAAACGCGTATGCTACTCCGTGTGTATAAAGCCAGTCGTTCTGGTTGCTAGGATACCGCGCGGCAATGATGTAAACTTTAACAGCGTATTGCTTATTTTCAACGGTCTTCCTAACAAATGAATGTCGCAGTAACAGCGCGGTATACACTGCTTATATCCGCTGTTCCCCCGACAATAACAAATGTCAGTCTGCGTAACTGCGGGAAGGATTTGGAGGCCCGCATGCCATTTTCCGCTCGGGCGGGATCTCTAGATAGGACCGCTCGAGTGCATCGCTATGCCGGCAAACGACGAGCTCACGACAAATAACCACAGTACATATCTACACTGGCGGTTATCGCTCTGTACCCGCCTGTTGTATTATTATAGATTTCAATTTATTCATTTCATTATTTTCTTAAAATTTTGTGTAATAGTGTATTTAGTTTGTAAGACATTTGGTTTAAATTGAGTTATTTCTAATATTTGTTTCTCGACGTCTATAATGTAATGGATCATGATCAAACGCTAAAATTATCTAAAGCTCCAAGGTAACAATTAGCATGCCAAAATAGAGCAAGGTGACAGTGAGAGCATTTCTATTCCCGTGTATACTTTCCTACGAAAAGAACTCTTTCCAACAACCACGATTTAACCTTGCTTCACAAGAACTAAAAATTGTCACATGTGTATGTTTCCTTTCACAAGAACCACGCGACAATCTGGAAACTTATTTAGTGATGTGAATAGTTACAGAAGAACATTTCCAAGAAGTGATCTAAAAATTGTAAACAGCTTCGCCTTGAACAGTTGTACTTTTCCCACATGAAAATTCTCAGTGCTTCCTTCAATTAGAAAATAGACTAATATAAATATTAACAAAAACTTCTTTCTTCACGTACTCGCGGACAGGCGCTCGTAGACGCTTGTGCTCAACCATCCTCATTGAATATTTCAACAGCTTCAGCCTAAATTCTACGTTAACTTCCATCGAACAGCTGTCTTCAAAATTACACTCCGTTTTGGACTCAGAAGAATTACAGAAGTTTATATCTTTGGTTTAAACACGATTAAACCATTCATACAGTGAAAGTGACAGTTCGAACTTTGATATTTTATATTTAATATGTTAAAAATTGTAACTAAATTCTTATTCGCATCATGATTCAGAACTTCGACGTCGACGAGGTGTATTGACATCCATCCTATAAAAGTCCAGGTTTTATTTTAATAACTGTGTATTCTAAGAATTTATCTTCAATAAATGTCATTATTTATGTTTGCGTTTACTCATCCACAATCGAGTCCGTTTAGAAGGTGTTCATCGCCTAATTTCTAGGTATCATGCCGACAGCTCGGACACTTCTTGTAGTGTTCGGCACCATTGTAATCGTAAAAACCCTCTCGCATTTGGTTAATTAGACCAACTACCTAGTCTGTTATCATAGTGTAGCGCGTTCGTGATTATTTGTTAATAATCTTGAGTTCGATTCCGAAATTCGCGCGATTTTGTACTTTAGTTTAAAATTCAGTTAGTAAATATACACTTTCATTCTGGCACCAGTCTGTAGTTATGGTATGATATAACAGACATTATTTGTAATAACTGTAAGTACGATCCCAATTTTCTAGTACAATTCCGACATTCGCGCAGTGCATAATGAATGTTACGTCAATCACAAATTTTTATGTATGGAAAGACCAACCCCTCAAAATCTTCCCTATAATTTACGACCTAGAGGTACACCTTTATAAACATAGAATTAAATTCCCCGCAGCTTGAACTCGAACCGTCATCCGTAGAACCAGGATCGTTATCACTTGAACTTTCTCCAGTTAGATCGTCATCTTTTTCTGATTCAGAACATTCAGTCAATTCTGTTTATATAAAATAACCATCACTTTCAAAATCTGATAATCTTAACATTGAATCAGAACATTCGCCGCTTAGTTCGAACACAGAATCTTTTACTACCGAATCAGAGCACGACATGGCAACTTCAGAGCCAAAACTTGTAGTGCTACTATCACATTATCCTCTTCCTTGTTTTAACCCGAAAACGGACAATATTTCTTCCTTCTTGAGATCCTTTGACGATCTGGTAAAGAACACATACGAGTTCACAGACACAAAATGTAAACAAATCCTACCTAGATTTTTCTCGGGCAAAGCAAAGGACCATATTGAAATTTTAATTAAACGACATGAATTAGATACAGGTACATACGCAGAATTCAAAAAGAAGTTAATTTCACATTTCCGTAGACCAGGTGCGAAGTCCGAAATTGGCGTTCTTCTCAGAGAACGACAATAGCGACCACGTGAGTCAGTTACTTCATATGTATTAGATATGGAATCATTAATTCTAAAATCAGAGCAAGAAATACCAACAGACACAGCTTTGGATTTAATCATTCAAGGCTTAAGACCTCATTACAATGACAAGCTTTCTACGAAAGTATTCCAGTCAATTTCAGAACTTTTAAAAGAGTTAGTAGAACTTGAGGCAGGCCGATACAAAAAGAATCCGTGCAATGAACAGTGAAAACCGTAAACATAAACACAGGAAACGATATTCCTCACTTTCTTCCTTACCATCAACCCAAAGTACAGCTTCTTCTACATACAGTTCGGATTCAGAAATTGAGAAATCAAAGTCTAGTCCTGTAAAAATGGAAAAAGAACCTTCTTCCGAAGATATGCAAACATTACAACTAAATTTGAAAAATGTAGTTTACAAGCAAATGCAGGTTCATTGCCTCCAAATAATAATAGGCCACCGCGAAGACAGTTTGCGTCAAAAACATTTAATTCCAACAGACGTTATAGAGGTAGACCTTACTTTCCTAACAATAATCAACAGAATTTAACGGAAGCAGAAACAATAATAATAGGTCACATAAGCGACGTTACAATAACTGCAAGCAACGAGACCGATTCACATATGAGAGACCACAGTTTCAAACCCCGCAGCAACCACCCTATCAAAATCAGTACTACCAGTGTCGAGAACGGACATATTATCCACAACAAAAACATCGTTATTACAACAGACAAGAATATCAAGCTAGACATTACAGTAATCAGTATGTAAATCAAATTAAGCAGCCCGCACCGCAATACAATCAAAGATACGGTCAAACATACCAAAATTACAACTCGCGACCACGACAGAACCAGTATTGTAGTCCAAACGCGCAAACAACGAGATCAAACGTACATTACAAATTGTGATTCACAGCCTCACTGCAGTTACAGCCAAAATTACAAGTCACGAGAAAATTTAAACGAAGATTTCCAGTGACAGAAACAGGAGTCTGTCCCTGGCAAACGACGTCCAGCGTTTACTAAAAATCTTCTTACAAATTTAATTAATCATAAGAATATGACGAAAATAAGAGTGGAATATGAACATTAGAAGTACGATGCGATTATTGATAGTGGAAATCAAATTAATATTTTGTGCAAAAGTGTAGTTAAAAACAAAAAATAATTCAATACGGAACACTTAAATTGCCAGGCATTACTCAGAACACAATAGTACTTCATGAATACGTTGGTTTGCCAATTCAAATAGAAAATAAAATATTTCGTATTTCATTTTGGTTAGTAAACGATTTCTGCCCTAAAGTACTGTGTATTACTTGGAAATTCATTTTTAGACGATCATAACGTTTTTCTTGATTAAGAAACACATACACTTACTACAAAATTTCGGAAGAATTCCGCGGAAAGAAAATAAAACAGTTTCACAGAAGAATTGTTTCTTGTCAAGATTCATAGCAGAGACTCTGGAACAAAAGTTTGATCCATATTTTGCCACCATGAGAAGAATATTTTTACCCCCAAAATCAGTAATAAATATACGTTTAGGTCTTTTTGGACCAAAAACAGAACACAAAATGTTGATTGAGCCAAATTTTGAATTAGCGGAGCAACTACAGATTTTAGTACCACGTTCTTTATTAGCAGAAGATAACATGATTCAAATTACGAATCCCACTGGTTCCAAAATTGTATTACCACGCCATACTACTTTGAGCAAAGCACAAAAAGTTTGCGAACCAATTGAAAAAGAATATAATTTAATAGTTAGAGAAGAAGAAGACATGTCTGACGAAGAAAAACGAAACCTTCAAATAGATCTTCATTAAA
>JAGDQP010036976.1:0-18820 GCA_022664845.1 Lepisma saccharinum | reverse complement strand
CGTATGTGACATAATCAGGTCTGGAGTTCATTTTCCCACGCTTTCGGCAGCCTATAGCTTCGAAAGTACTGAATATTCGACCCCCGTCTTTTTCAACTTTTTCTTAGTTCGATCTCAGGTACTCACCCTTAATTTTTTTGTACGTATTAAGGGAATACCCTGTATATAAAGCGTGCGTGTGTGTCACTGTCACAGATATTTGAGAAATTGGCAGATGAGTCATGAATAATTATTTATTACCTAGCACTGCAGAACGTTTATTAGACTAGTTTACTATTTTTTAAATGTCTTCTGAAAGCTTTTTCTATTCTCCTTGTGATAGCACAATCGTTTGTATTGGCCAAGCTAAAGAATACTAATTTCAGAATTTATTGCAGAGTGGAAACTGAAGACTGAAATTCGCAGATACCTATAAATACTTCCCCTAAATCTTTTCTCTTTCCTACTTTCTAGGAAAGAACTTGCTAATAGCTTGCTGAATTATATAAAATCATTTCAAAAATAAAATTAAATTGAAATAACCATAATTTTTAAATTAACAAAATGGAACCTCAACTCAACACAGTACAAAATGTTCTAACTGTGACTTATCAGTAACGCCGAACATCTTTGAACAGTAAGGATCATCAAACGTCTTACTAGCTGGCATGTTAGAACGCATTGATCATTAAAATGGGAATTAATGCAGTGCGATCAATGGCTTTTAGATAATTTGAAGTCACAAAGACAGAGATGGCATAACATTGACATATATAGAGAAGTTTAAATAATTCAGATATAGTTAAAACAGTGAGAAATAATGCTTGCATCAAATGCTGTGTTACATGTCGAAGGTTATGATAATAACATATTTAACAAATATTAATAGATAATTGATGTGCAAGATTTCCTGGTGAAGAAGAGGTGTGTTAGGTAAACTTTCTGTTCCTGCATGAGTTATCAATCACAGTCAAATGATTTTATGGAAAAATGCACGCCTGTCTTTTATTGATTGGTTATTTGAAAACTGATCCACAAAAGTGACAATCCGACTTACCGAAGAGCAAGAATCAGTTGTTTTTTTTCTGATGAGCTACAGAAATTGTATCGGTTAACAAATGAAATTGGACGGCACAAAACAAATAGGGGAATTGCTCTTATGGTTTTACAGTTAACTAGTGTTTGAAATATACTGGGTCTTAAAACATTGTTTAATGTATTTCTCATTAACGATACTGGTCTACCGTTAGATAACTTTAAACCAGAGAGACTTGCTATTTCCTGGCCATCGTTTAGCAACAGATGAAGTAACACAAAAAATTCAGCAAACCAAAAAAAGAGCTAGCAACAGTTCCATTTTGTGCCTCGCTGGCTCAGCGGCAAGCAGCTCCCCTCTGGTGCATGAGGTCCCCGGTTCGATTTCGGCTCTTGTCTAGTGGTTTTGTGGCGGACAAATACCGTGTGCGTGAGTAACCTCGGGATCATAACGATTTTCCCACTTACTTTATTCCACTAATTCTTCCATCATCGTTGATTCTACTTGTTGCCTAAAGACCTATAGAAATTGAAATTCAGAATCGTTATAAGAGTCCTTGGTAATCATGCTCCATTGTTAACATATTTAAAAATAATGAAAAAATGACGATCAAAATTGTATTTTAGAAAGTGGGCTTGATTATTCTTTAGAGCAGAGGTCTCCAAACTACGGCCCATGAGCCAGATGCGGCCCACATAGCGATTTTGACTGGCCCGAAACAAACCGAAAATTATGCGTAGCTACTACATTCTACATTTTATTAAAAGAAAACAGAAACAAGAAGGAATTTTGTCCTTGAATATTATACAGACGTTCTCTGACTATAAGCTGAAACTTGGTCACTTTTCGTGATCCGGCCTGATCGGACATAGGCGACCCGGTCAGAAACTTGACCTGAATCACTCAGGATCTGGCCTTGACCTAAATGGTCAGACTGACTGTAACTCGTCGATCATATACCCGAATCTTGACCCAGTGATGTAATCTTGTTTCTGTGGTTTGATACAATCAATACTGGAATTTGTGATATCCTTGAGAAGTGAGCTTATGTACGGGAACTTCATTTTTTGAGAGTTTAAAAACATTTTAACGCTTTTATCTTATTCAACACTTCAAACACAAAATTCTTCCACAATAGTTGTTCTGGACGCAGGACGGATATTTGCACATCTCTAGTGGTAGTTTTGTTCTATCCGTTGATATGAGACTATTTCCAAATATTATTATAAGAAAAGAATTAAATCTCTGCTTTACCCTCCGAGTCAGACAGAGTCCCAAGACGGGATCCCCCGGTTCTAAACGTGGTCAATCATACTTCATAATGTGGCCCTAGCTCTCTTCCTAGTTAGCCAATTTGGCCCACTGTCAAGAAAATAATGCTTTATATATTATGTATTCAAATGCAACTTATATACATAAGTATTGTATATAATGTATTCAAATGCCAAATAAGGAGCTTTTTCGTCCTTTGGAAAACAAAACAATGGAGTATTTTAAACATATTACATTAACTTTGTAATTACAATTCTCTGCTATTTTGTTTCTGTTACAGCTAACTTGAAGCAACCAAGTAAACTAACAATACCATTTGCATCTTCAAATTCAGAAAATAAAAAGAAGACAAATTTGAAAAACTACGATACTGTACATTGGGAATGAAAGAGAAGTTCAACAGAAATTTAACATATTGTTTCACTTCTATAGTTGAAATGTTAGATAAATAAACAATGGAGATCCAAATAATCCAAAGAAACGGGTTACTTTTGCATTTAAACTAATATACACAGAAATATACCGTCACCGTGAACAATTGAAGAAAACAAAACAAAAATAAGCAAACAAAATGGGTTCAAGTAAAATCATTATAAAAGGACCAAACACATTTTTACAAGGCCTGGTTTTCGGGTGTTCGACTAAAATAAAATTATCTATCAGTCTTCATATTTTTCCATCACAGGATTACATGGCAATTCTTGTATTAAAAATTAATTTTGCTGAATTAAATAAGATTTAGATCTATTTAGTTTAGATTTAGAACTATAGTAATAAACACAAAATAGAAATATTGAGTGGCAAAATGGCATACACCCCCAACCCTATAATTGTTATATATATATATATATATATATATATATATATATATATATACATGTACACGAAAGAACAACAAAAATGTCAAATATCGATGTGTCATTTTCCCCAAAGGTACCCTTGTTGACGGTATAGGTTCCAAAATTAGTATTACGTCTGATTTCATATTATTTGTGAAAAAAGAAACAAATAGATGAAAAAGTTAGGGAATGTGTGAAACAGCTTTCTTTGCGTTATTTTTATTTTATTTACGAATCTATACAGATAAATATTGAGTAACATGAAGCCGACCAAGGTAGTCGTGTGGTCCAGAAACCAATAAAAGTTTTCTGACGTAATTTGTTGAAATAATGCTATAAAAATAAGATATTTTTCCTTTTAGTGAGGGCGCTACCCCGTATCTAGATTCGTCACTGGGTGAGGGGAGGTTCAAGCTGCGCTAATGAGCTTATCTACTATATATTTCATTTATTATAAAATATACAATTGATAATTAACTAATCATAGTAGAAATTAGGTATATCTGGCGAAAAATGGCTCCTTTAGGCGTAAAATTATATTTCTCTCCCAATATTATTAACTTGTTCTTGACAGTAAAAAGATTCAGAGGAAAACTAAAGTAGAAGTCTGATAGAACATTACTTGCTCTTTCGATTTGTTTCTTTGAATTTTTTTACCTAAGATCAAACATTTCCGAGATAATCATGAAAAAGTGGTGAAAGACACCCCTCGATCAGCCATTTTTAAAGATGGTGGACTTAGTACAAGTCAGATCGGGCTGAACTTTTAATATGTTATTAAGGAAAGCCTTTCCAACAGTTATGTGAAAAAGAAAAACTCATTATTAATTTTTTCCCCGATCACGTAGATACAATGTCTAATTCTCCTGTACTAATAATAGTGACGGCCGAAGTCAATAGTTATTAAATTGTTCCTTACAAAATGAAGTTTAAAGTTTTAAAATAGGGTAACATGTTCCTTTTCGAATACTTAAAAGATGTGTCAAGAAGGTGTATCATGCTAAAGGTATTTTTTTTTTTTTTTTAGATAGGCTTAGTGTAAAATGTATATCCAGAGTAGAGACATGACGTCGCTCCTTGCTACTACAGTAACACAAAACTTCAGGTTTTGATAGCAGAAGATGGTTGCAATACTACTACTAATATTCATTATAGGGAGACTGATACTAAGGACGAACTGCAACACTAAATAATCAATACATAAGATATTTCAATCAGTACATTTTAATAAGCTTGCTATATTACAGTTCGGTTATCTTGTCTCCCTAACGGAACTTAATAAAACTAACAGGCACTAGGTTAGGGTAGATAAAGTTATTGTATGACACTAGTGTTGTAGAGCTATGGCCATAACTTCATGCAATAAGAAGTGTACATGAAACTTAACCACCGTGCATAGGAGAGTTTGCTAATAAAGATGCAGACATTATTCAGGCACCCAGATTAGCATTTTCTAAGATACATCAAACATAAACTATATTAAATCCACGCAGCGAGTTATACATTACACTTCTAAAACTATCGTTCAGAACAACTGATTGTATATCCAAAACTTGTTCCACATATCACATAATATATTGGTGAATACATCGTAATACGATCATTACACGATGCTAAACAAAAATCTTAATACAGTTGCTTAAATCATCCAATATTGTGGACGTGATCTCGTCTATGTACCATACACATAATAAGGTAGCTAGATTTCCTTTTTGCCTGCATGCATACAAACCACAGACTATATTTTCCAGTACAGTATTCTATTTCCTGTAAAAATACATACTAAATTGCATATGTCATTTAATAATATATTCGAAGGCAAAGGTATTCTTGAGAAATCGGTATAGAATTCGTATGCTAAACAAAAAGTATTTTAAAATAATAATTTAGAAAGTTTTATTATTATTTTTAAAGAATTACATAAAACAAACATAAATACTAAGTTTGTAAACTATTTGGTTAATTACAAGAAATTCTAGCTGAAGTATCCTCACACCCACATTGTTAAAAGCGAGCAAAACCGTTTTAAACCAATACACACAAAACACATTTACCGAGGTTGCGGGAAGTACGAAACACAGTTTTTGAGATAATCTCACTCAAGTTATGCATGTTTTGTTTGTTCTTTTAAATTTTGTAGAACTCTCGATTTCGTTTTATACAACGCAATGAAAGAATTTAACAATACCTTCAATTTAATAGGTATAATATACCATTATTACCTGTTTTTTAAAGTTTCTTTAAAGAAAAAGAAAAATATTTCTCTTTAGTTCACCAAAAGGGAAGAACTGTATAATCATTGCTGCAAACAGTAGATTCTTTCGATGTTATCATTAAGTTGTGTGAAATGCCTATAACGTTCAAAGCAGGAAAGAAACTTTCAAATCCTAATGTTAAAGGGCTGCATTTTTGGTGGCCAATGTGGATTTTCATCCATCACCTTTAGATTAGTGACGCGTATGTGAACAGAGAGGAAACATATAGAGTCTGAAGTGGCAAGCGACGTATCAGATTCGAGACAAACATTTACTCGAGGGCACTTGAAGTAACCTTGGCTTTTCAGAAGTAAACAAGCAGGAAATTACATGGAAAGTCACGAGTCGTAGTGTTCATTAGATAGTTTGTTATTTTCAAATAGGTATTTTTTTAAATACTGAAATCAAATCAGAAGGAAATCTTTATTTCTTTCTTTCTTTCTTTACTTCTCTCTCTCTCTCTCTCTCTCAAATAACTATTTGTTCTAATTCCGACCCACAAAATTAGGTGGCGTCAGTTTTGCGACCTTGTTTTGTGGCCCTGAAATGAAAATGTTGAACCTGTTAGCACTAGTATTACACGACCAAGATCTTAATAGACCCGTAACTGAGGGCGCTAGTGTTTGTTTTGACTTTCTCTTCAAGGACATACACACTTACACAGTATTACCAAAGGTGTACCATAAACCGTACTCTTTAAGATTTTGAAACTTGCATTCGTGTGAGACTGCTATTGTCTCATTCTTAAAAATTAAATTTTGCGTCGAAAAAATTGCAAGTTCAAAAATCCCAGCAAGTTGTAAAGTTCCCTTATTTTTCCTCCGCAAGGGGATTATTTTGTAACCCAAGCGGAATTTTTAATTGTAGGCTTTGCTAACAAATTAAATACTTGATTAATTTAATGAGGACATAATTATTTACGTCGTAGGTGTGGTTCAATTGTATTAAAAATAAATTACCATATTTCTTTAAATAATGTAACTCAATTTCCATTCCGTAAACCCAAACTGTTATAAATAAATGTCAAATGAGATACTTTTTCAAGAAGTTAGAAAACATCTAATTTACTAATGTCAATCACTGCCCTCTATTAGTAATTGAATGAACTACATGATTTGTCTAGTTATTTCTACCGGTATTTCAAATTGAAGTGTGTAATCAGGGCATATATTAACAAATTGTTTTAATTTTAAATAACTTATAATAAAAAACAGTATATATTTTATCTTGTCCGATTTGCGAAAACCGTTTTTCAAAACATTGGGTTAAAAGAGAGAGTCTTCTTGAAACGTAATAAAATAAAACTGTCATTTCATATACATTTCTAGAATGCAGGGTGATGGCAATCTAGCCTATTAGTTTAGGGCAACGGTTCACAAACATTTGACATGTTGAGAAATGTGTCCGTGTAGATGCATTTTCGAACAACTTAAGCTAGGGATTATTTAGGGGTGGAGGGTGGTTCCGGACTCCGTCCCCCGAAATTCGGATATTTTTAGTAATATTAGTATAATTTTTGGCAAAATTATATGCATTTTACGTAAATTTCACACACATACAGACCTCGGGTCCTTATTGTGAAGGCGTTGGTTCTGCGTGAAACCATCTTCTAGATATGTGCCTGTCTTAAGCAAGCGATTTTCAATGGCAGGTTCGCGAAAATATTTTACCAGTTCCAGGCAAAGAGCTGTTATTTATCTATTTTGCTGAATCTGGAAACATATTTTTCATTCTCTTTCAGCAACAAATACGTAGTTTAAAAAGATATAACGCCAACGTTCGAACTCCAAATAAACCTACTATCAGTTCCCAACTATTGCAGAGCTCCATAGAACAGTGGCGGCGTAAATTATTCTGAGGACGGGAGCAAGTCAACTTGATTGATGCCCGTTCGCGATAACATCGTGAACTCACTCTGCTACTGTTGGCCGAAAATCTAATTTTCCGTTATTTGGAGCCCCTCGGGAAAGCTCAGTTGCCAAGGCAGATATTTTTTCGCTCACTCGCCGTAACCTATACGTAAATATGACTTCTTAGAATCTGAAGAGTCATGCTTGTCAAGCGAATAAAGACGGTATTTCTGTTACGTCACCGACCACCATTGATGTGCTTCATTGATTAAGCGATTCACTTGTGTCGGTGACCGGCAGGGGCACCACTAGCCCCTCTCACGCCACCACTGCCAGAGATATCTAGTTACCTCCGTAACTCGAAAATTTTCCGTAATGACAACAAATGTGATGTGCCTACAAAGTTATCGTAACGATAACCGTATGGCGGCAAGCAAGCAGTGTTGCCAGTGTATATTGATTTCCAAAAATCTCGCATTTGCGAATTGCTCAATTATTGCCAGTAAATATTTTTTCGACATAGAATTAGCTATTTTTGTAACATTACTAGTGTGTAGGAAATTATTTATTATTATTATTACTTGCATGTTGTGTAAACATAAATACATGATTTTTCATTGGTAAACTAAATGAATTAGTGCCAACAAAGGAACCTAGAAGTACTCTTCAAATTCATCAAGAACGGAAGCATGTATAATCAGGAGCAAGTTGCGACTATACAGAGTATCGTGCGGTTTGCGATCCCTGGAATGTGAATCGTGCGCTTCACTAGCAATCTAGCTATTATAGAGTCAGTGATATCTTAACCAGTTAAGTTCATTAACAATATTACATCTTAACTGTGTATTCAGCAAAATCGCTCTGTCTCTTGGTAGTCTGAGTTCCCGCAAAGCTAACCTAAGGTAACAGTTTCCATTCTGACAAACAGCTTTCAAAAATTCCCTGATAAGAAGCAATAGTATCTCATGTAGAAGGATCAATTAACGCAGAAAACACCAAATAAGGAGAACAATCACGGACAGAAGGAAAAACGGGAAAATATTACCTGATTTTAAATAACCCATTTTCTCTCTCTGCCGCCTGCTCGGCTTGAATTCGAATCAGTACGTGGATTTATATTACTTTCTGTGTGAAGTTGGTTTACTACATCATTTGGTATGTAAAAGTGAAAAGGATTTCTAATATTTCCCAAATTAAATTAGGAGTCGCCGTAGCTCAGCGTGTCTGACTGCGAATCGGGGGGCCTGCGTTCAAATCTCGGCCAGGACGCTAAAGGCTTTTCTCGCACGTATCCACCTCTGAAAGTGACTGCCAAAGTGTTTTTGTTATTTCTGGGCACCTTGGGTGGTAATGTCCCTTGTGAGTGAATAGTAATGCTCACTGCCTTGTAATCAAGGGGTCCGGGTTCGATTCCTCTTAGGGGGATAAATTGTTCGGAGCCACGTTGCGTCATCTTTCCTTTCGCCGTCTTTCGTACGTCATCTTTTTCCTATGGAAGTCAATGGCAAACCAATATTGGTTCACAATACCAATTGTCACTGTCACGTGTTAATGGGACTTAGTCTAGTGAGTGATTATTCAACATATCAAATCAATTAGACTAAGCACCCCGCCTTACTTCATGCTGTGCATCGAGAATATTCGGAACCCTACCTTCACATGCCCCATGTGCCTTTAACCACGCGTACGCATCGGACAGGGGCCTTTGCCTTTAGCCAAAATGTCTCTTAAATTCTAGTGACTAGCTCCTAAAATGAAACTAATAACCTAACCTTTTGACCTAACCAGAAATATGCAACAAGTTTCTTCCATATATTTAAAAATAACAAAATATCAATCTAGTTATTAGTGATACTAGGTTCAACATTGGCATTTCCCTTTGCATCTGTATTCCGGGTCTCAAAACGCACGCTCACCTGTATTTTCGCCGAAAATGCACGGTCGCAGAACGCACGCCACCTTTCCTAGTCGGGTGGCCCTGATTTGATGCTCGACAACTGCACATACATTTCCATATTTTCAAAGAACTTTACATTTTCTTTCTTTCTGTTTAAAAATCTCCCTTGCTATTTCATAGACGTAGGTCCGAAAAGCCAGTATTATTTTCATTATACGTAATTTCAAAATTTTATGCACTTTACAGAAATATGTTTAATATTTTTATTATCAAAATCGCATTGATTTCCCTTCAACATCTGTTAGCGTTGTGCTGCTTTCTCTTAGTGTTCTGCCGAACTACATGATTGCTTTTTAAGGCTGAGACGCTTACATAAGAAAGTATATACAAAATAGCACAATGTAGGCAACACTAACTCCATCTCTTAATGATGGCGTCAATTAGATGTTCGTGACAGAAATAATGCAATAAGTCAATTTATCATGTTGGTTTAAATTGATAAGTTTTTCTAGTTAAACATTTTAAAATATTTTTTCTCTTTTCAAAATCTTCTTTCATTAGAAAGAAAAGAAAACTTGTTGAATGTTGTGTTCTATGGCTTTTAAAATCAACCTTCATGGCGAATTTCAGCTGTTTTTTTTTAGCTCAATGAAGAGTGTATTTTTGATACCTGAGGTTTGAGGTTGACGTACGCAACTGATTAATTAATTTTAAAATAATCCAGTATATCCAAGAATAGTCATGCCAAATTTCAGCCTTCCAGTCCAACGAGAAGTGCTCGAAAGCCGCTGAAAGGGCAGACATACAGAAGCGTCTGGGGTTTTATATGAGTATGTAAATTTTATTTATACGTTTCAAAATTCCCATGCATTTTATTTATACACGAACAATTTATCTCTATGCAAGAGATATTTAACGTGCCGTGAACTAAAAAAGCATTAAAATCCTGCAAAATAATACTGAATAAAAATTAAATACAAAAAATTCTGAATATAAAAACCAAAACGCCAAAAATAAAGACTAAACAAACAAAAGCAGTTATACCGGTATAATATTTATTATTTATTAACGTTCCAGAAGTTTAACACCCTCAACTTTGTTGCGGAAACAAAGGGTACTGAGAAGCACTCGCTCTTAAGAACCTGCTTGCTCTAATGGATAGAACGTTTGATTTATAGTAGTGAGACATGGGTTTGATTCTCAGTTGATATTTCTTTCTTCTTTTTTTTACTTATAAACAATTGTTCTTCTCTCAACATTTAACAAAATTCACAGAAATAGCTTCGAAACCTATAGTTAATTTTTCTTTTGCATTTTTCAACATTTACAGAACATATGAACACAGGTAAGACAAGTCAGATTAGATTCTTGTTTCATTATACGCATTATCAAAACTTTAGGCACTGCACGGAAATAGCTGGAGAACGAACAAAAAAAAAACTACGTATAATGAAAGTCAAGGAATGGATGGAGAAAATGAAGATCAGAGAGCAGTGGAGGCTGATCCAGGGTTCCCAGGATGCCATTGATCACCCAGGACTGTAGCGCCGAATGGTAAGGTAAGGTAATATTTAACGCGTAAGAAACGTTTGACGTACTGTGAACTATTTGGTTAGTGCAGAAATTGTGTCGGTGTTCTTACCCCTCCATTAAAGCACTAACCACGAATCAAGAAAAACTGATTCCAGAACATTAATAAATAATATATTCTCTACCATTCTGCACAACTGTCTCCCATCGTTCAGAGAGCTCCGCAGTCAATTTCTGGTTTCTGAGTGAAGAAAACATCAAACAAAGGATTCAGTTTCGCTCTGGCATAGAAGGAACTGCCACACCTAACGGAATAGATGATGGTCCGAAGGTGCGATTCTGGGAAATATGTCAGATGTGATAAGACATCCATCTCCAGCATCTGAATGATTGTTTTCGTCATGATTGATATACAATGTTCTTAGTTAGAAAATTTTAAATAGATGTTCTTGTTTCTTTTGCAAAATCATAGAGAAAACATTACGATATAACCCAGGCATTATTACAAGATGTTAACCTATGAATTAACGAGTCCTGTTCATTCCAGTGTTCACATTTGTTGCTGTCCCCAATACCTTTTTCTTCCATTATATTATTTGATTCTAACACACGATTCACTAATACCACATCTGACGTAATTAAGTATCTCGCTTTAAAAATGTTAATATTTTTCAACCATTGAGCTAATCTATAATTATAATAACGTTCTCTTCTTTAAAGCTATTAGTATTTCGATTACAATTGAAGATGAGAGGAAAAGATCTTGCTTTGTGCATTTTATTGATTTTACAGGAGATCGTTTAAAATTTCAAAATTAGCATTACGTACACCTGGACATTAAATAGAGATTTGATTGTACTAGAAGGACTACGCATGTTCTCTTCATGCATCGATAGCTTGTTAAAAAGGCCCTTCAGAGAGCTAACTGATAGCACTCTGATCTCAAAATGGACAAATATTTTTCTGTAGTCTTCAATTGATTCCTGTCAATTTGATTTATTTTACTCAATGATTTGCAGTTTTATGCATCCATTTTGAATATCAGACACTAACTTATTCAGTATACAATAGCAACAAAATAATGACAATAGATGCTGAAAAATGTATTAAGATGCTGTATGCTACTAAATACTTAAAGAATTTAGTGAGAGAATAATTCTATGCAAGACTTTGTTATATACAATTTATATTATGTTCCTTGAGTGTCACCTACTATTTATATCGCAAATAGCGTCCAATAATCTTACTCTTTTACAAACCACATCAAAATAACATACCGGTAATGTATGATATACCATTATTCACTATGCCTATAGTAAGTTCTAGGACAGATTCATCTTTTGCAATGCCTGAAGAACTGAGATGAGCAAGTGATTAACATTTAATGTAATGTTTTAGAAACTTAATGGGGTCTCGTTCAATGGAAACGTTAAATGTTTTATCGATCCAGTGTTCTTGAAGCCATATACCTTTACAGTAGTTTGTTTCGTTTGGTTGGATTTTGTTCAACAATCTCTTCCTTCACACTGCATGATAGCAAAAAGACTCCTCAACTAAAAATCTGCGCGTGAGTGGAGTGCCTGGGCCCCGTAACCAGCAATGAGGAGCTTGGAAAGTGTCTAGGCGAAAGGAATATTCTCTGTGTTAATTTTAACATTTACTATACACAAGGTTGTTTGTGGAAAAGCTAACAACATTGCTTCATCATGTTCAAATATGTGCAATAAATTTGTTACGTTCGTTACCATGAAAATGATGGTTAAAGCCTTAAGTGCATTTCCTTACATCCTTACGTGGTGTTTGAGTAGAATCGGTTCAATCTTTCCTTTGTCATACTTGATTAGTCTTTTAATAATTTAGCATCATTACCACGGAAACAGAAAACGTTTTGCGATTCTAATATGCTTAAAGCCTTGAGAGCGTTTCCCTCGTTATGTCAAGTTCGGCTGACATTAAACCAATCATTCTTACATAATGCTTGAATGTGTTTTAAATGATTGCGTCTCATTTCTATGGAAACGGTAAATGTGGTTAAAGCGTTGAGAATATTTCCCTAAAGAAGTACGTGAAAATCGAATTTATCGTTCCTACATAATGCTCGAATATGTCTGTGCAATGATTGAGTCTCTTTACCAACAAAAAGATAAATATTTTAGCATTAAAATATGGTTAAAACCTTGAAGATACTTTTCTACATGAATATATGTTTCATCGTTATGCTCGAATATGCATTTAACTATTCAGTCGCGCTTCAAGGAAACAGTATATAGTTTAACATTTTAATATTGTTTAAGCAGAAGGTGCGGCTAAAATATGGCCGTTCCTACATAATGTGTGAACATGTTTTTCTTAAAGAAACCTTACCATGGATACTACAATCGCACTGTATTTCTATTAAAAGGTTATTGAATTGTTGATCTAGCATATCTTTATCAAATTAAAAAGCCAGTCCAGTGGTTGAGGCAATAATGTTGCGGATTTCGGATCGGCAATGGGTTCGAACTCCGCCCCAAGCATCCTTACTGAGGATCTCCACAAGTTTCCTTAGTTTCACATGGCGAATGCCGTGATGGCACTTTAAATAAAGCATTGCGCAATACTTCCTTATCTTCTACCTACCCTAATCCTGGCCTAAGCCAAAGATGTCAAAATGACATAAATAAATTTAAAAAAATCCCTTTCGGTAGGCCTACAGGCTGAGGTAGATATCCAAGTTTTTTTAAAAAAATCTAAAGAAAAGAAAAATCAAATTGAAAATACAGGGATATTTATTTAATTCTGAAAAGGAGATTAAAATTGTATACGTGTTGTATTGCAAAATTTCGGCAACTTTGTTTCTACAAATGTATCGAATATTGATTTCAATGAATGTCAATCGTACACATTTCATTGAACTACTTAAGGAGCATGTAAATTAACTAGTGCAATCTTTCAATAAATGCAATAAATCAAGGACAAACTACATGCTAATTTCAGCTACATTACCAATGTCTCTATTTTGCTGCCACCTATTATTAAATAAGTAAACTACATGATTTGTGACATTTTGTGATTTCAAATTTAAGTATATTGCAATAAGCAAGTGGTTAATAAATTATTTTAACTATAGATACCTCTAAACATAAAAGTTATTAGTCATCCATTACATATGAAAAATAAAGAATTACTCATGATTAATTTCAGAAAGCTTAACAGATATCTTAATTTCTCTCATTTCGAAAGTGGTGCAGAAAACAAAACGTTATACGCGATTGAATAATTAGAGTAGTGGTAACGAGCTCGACAGTAATGTGATAGGTCGCTGGATCGATGCCATCCAGATTATGTTTTGTTTTTAAGCTTTTATTATTCGTCTATTTTGTATTAATTTATCAGATTAAACAACAGGGATACGGATAAGTTTATTTAGCTCTGAAAAGGGCTGATTATAAGTCAATTTAGTAACGCGACCAGTTACCACGTGCTTCAATTACAGCACGAAGCCTTTGCTCCATACTGTTGACAAGACCTTCACAAAATCCTTCTCTTTCTGCTACCTCTTCCCACGCTTCGAGGACTAAATCCCAGAGAGCATTTTGAGTTGTTGGAGGAGGATGAGGCCAATTTTGCCTCAGTACTAGTTTGACCACAGAACACTCATGTTCGATCACATTCAGATCGGCTGCGTGAGCAAGCCAATCGAAAACGTGAACGTCATGTTGTTCCCTAAGCCAGCGTAGTACTGGTTTTGATGTGTGGATGGATGCCCGGTCATGTTGCATAGTGATTACTTCACATGGTTGAAGGTCACGGACAAATGGCAGCATTACAATATCAAGGATATGTATATACTGTTCACCTGTTAAATGACCTTCAATCCTGTGTAAGAAACATAATCCCTGGGCAGACATCCAACCCGACACTCCCACACTAACACGACCAGATGTTCTTTTCGGAGCCACATAACGGGCTTCGAACCTAGTCCCTTTAGGACGGTACACAATGACAGATCGTCCATCATTGGCACTAGAAATAGAACACTCATCTGTGAAGAAGGTTTCCTTCCGATTCCGTTCCAAGTTTTCTTGCTGTCTAATGTGCTCCGGCCTGAGAGTTTCCTTTAGTGCAGCATGCCGTGCAAACAAATTGGCCTCCCTCAACCTCCTAACAGCTGTTTTCCGTGAACCCGGATATTGTGCTGCTGCTTTCAGTGTGCGAGCAGTAGACAGTGACCGTGCCATAGCCTCGACTACCAATCGGCGGTCCTCAACACACGTTGATATTCTTGGTCTGCCAGGACTATGATTGCGCTGCAAATTACCAGTTTCACGGAAACGGCGAATCCAATGCTGAGCTCTTCTGGGATGTATTCCATACCGTAATGCTGCTTGTCGTACTCTATAACCTTCTTCCAGCAACGCTACCACTCTCTCCATTTTCGCGTTTATTTTTATTATAGGTTCAGTTGTTGACACGTTACTTTGGCAACTCATATATAGGAATAGGCCCTATATCTAATAATGTTTTGTTTATATTTGCATTTCAAAACATTTACAGCCTACATATCAATCACAGACATATTTAAGAGTAATACAGGTCCTAATCTACAGTGCATGAAAGCTGAAATATGGAAAGAGCTTTCAAAGAAGGTCCTAAATATCAGATCACACTGTCATGCCCAACAGCTATGAGGGACGCTAGTATTAAACAATATATTAAAAAGCTCCGTCAAGAACTTCTGGTTTAGCTCAGTCGGGATAGCGTCGGACTTACATGCGTAAGGTCCAGGGAACGATCCCGGGTACAATTTTTTTTTCTACTGCATTTCAGAAGACATTTCGTTTATATATATATATGTATATATATCCGTTTTTTATTTTTAGTAGATATTTAAATTTATCGACATTTCTAAGTTTGTCTAATTTACAATTTGTATCAACATGTTCTTGTTAACACTAACCAAATCAACATAGATGTTATGTGGGTGGAAGTACTGACTGAAAGAAGTATGTTTAGGAAACTTGACCCCTTCTGAAAACAGTCAGTGTTCAGTAACTCGTCTGGATTTTCAAATAATATTTTTATTTTTGATTGGGTAAAAGAATTCAACATGAAAAAGTAAGTAAAAGCTCCTTTTCACTCAGTGCTGTAATATACAGTCTATTGTTAAGGTAAACTCTTTAAATATCGTAATTTTGAACTCTACTATATCTGTAGATATTCGGTTTGTAAATATTATATATATATATATAATAACAAATAACAAATTTGTCTGTAGATATTCGGTTTGTAAATATTATATATATATATATATAATAACAAATTTTTCAGGAGAGCAATAAATATGTTTTTAAAGTTACCTGTTATTTTTACTTATTTCGATATAAATGAATGTTAATTACCGTGAGTAATGGAAATATCTATTAGCAAGGATAATCAATCAAATTTCACCTGGTAAAATAGTGAAAGTCTTATTTTTCACATAACAGGAATTAGGAAACCAAGCACAGCAGATATTTTTTTCAATTTAAAACCATTGGATGAAATATTTTACACGTGGCTGTGATTTCTCTTTCGGATGTGATTTCTCCTCTTTTCGAGGAGAAAAAAATGTCATTTTCACAGTATAATCTTGCGACGTTTTCAAAATTTACTTTTGTATATTAAAAAAAAAACTTTTTAAAAGTTGTATTCTATGGCTTTTGAAACCAATCTTCATGACGAATTCAAGCTTTTTTTAGCTCAATGAAAAGTGTATTTTCGATACCCGAGGTTTGAGGTTGACGTACGCAACGGATTCTTCCCCCACCCCGAAATTAAAATCTATCCACGACTAGTCATGCCGAATTTCAGCCTTCTAGCCCAACGGGAAGTGCTCGAAATCGCTGAAAGAACATACAGATAGAAGCGTCTGGGATTTTATAAAATTATGTAAATTTTATTTATACGTTTCTAAATTCGTATGCATTTTATTTGTATTATGCATGAACACTTTGCACGCAAAAGATATTTAACGTGCCGTGGACTAAATAAGCCTTATAATCGTGCAAAATACTGAATAAGTGTTTAATACTAAAAATTCTAAAAGTAAAAATCAAAACGCCAAAAATAAACACTAAACAAACTAAAGCGTGTATATAATATTTATTATGTATTAATCTTCCAGAAGTTTAAATTAACTTCCTCAACTTTGATCTTAAAACAAATGATACTGAGAAGCACGCGTTCTTAAATGCCTGAACTACTAGACCAATCAAGACTATTTCGGAGGCTCTGACCTAGTGTAACTAAGACCTTTTGAACGACAAAAAAGGCATGTCTCTACACCTTATGGTTCATGAGATATATTTTAGTATGGACTGACAACACTGACAACGGGATTCCTGGGAAGCAGGAATAGCCGTGGTATGTTCCTATTGAGTTAATCAATGTTTATGCCAAGTTTGGTGCTGCTATGACTAAAATAATGGAGGCAATGAAAAAAATATGAGTGGAAAAATATTTTTTTAGAAAATAGGTTTGGCATCGTATACTCTCTCAGTATGTTTGCATTGCGTCGAATAATGTTAATGCCAAGTTTGGTACAGGTAGATCTAACTGATGGAAAAAAATTGAACAAGTGATTTTTATAGAAAATGGGCTGGCAATACTGAACTACTGCACCAATAAAACGGTTCCAGGGGCTCTCAGCTGGTCTAAGACTTTTCCAACGACATCTCAAGCATCTTCTACAACTTGTAGTTCCTGAGATTTAATTTCTAGCCACGGGCGGACGGACTGACACCATGAGCGGGAATAGAAGGTCCCTTTTGCTATAGTTTTGCTACTAAGGGACCGAAAGCAGCGTTATCCGTGGAAGTAGTATGTAGTAGTAGAAATAGTAAAGCATAGGCCACAGAAATAAAGCCTATGTATTATTATTATTATTATTATTTATTATTATTATTATTTTGTCAGGAGAGCAGGGGCAATTAAAACTAGTGTTCAAATAAAATCAGCAATCACTAAATTGTTTTATTCATGAACATTTTGGACACACATTACATTCTTAGGTTCTTCTAAGGAGAAACCCATAAGTTTTCAGATTACGTTTCCTAACTAAGAATGGTAGAAAGCTTCTTGAAATAACTGTAAAATTAACAGTAAAATATAAAAGTATCATAGTTGAATTAGATATCAAACTTAAAAAATGATAAAAGTGAAGATTATCTATATTAATCTACAATTACAAAATATGATCAACGACCAGGATTCGAACCCATGACAAAATTAAAATTCATTATGAGTCGAGCACGATAACCACTGATCCATCATATTAACCGAAAAACAATATGTGTTACTAGATTTCAATGTAAGACTATGGATTAATACGACATTCAGTGTTTAATTTATTGATATTATTTTTAAATTTTCTCTTTGATTTGTAATCCCTTATTTATTTGTGAAAATAATTACAATATACGTATATCACAATTGTTCTGTAATGGGCTTTAATGTCGGATTATGTTCGTATTTTTCAAGGTCAGGGAACTTCCCTCAACTGTGGGAAATTTCCCTCTGTGAGGGAAATAGCTGGGAATTTGGGAAATAATCTCTAAAGACATGCGACAATCTTTATGTCCATAGCTGTACAATATGCACCTAGTGGTCTCTCAAATACATTACACAATTTTAGAGTAATATTTCAATTTTAGCTTAATTTACATTTAACTGACTGGCATGTAATACCTCGGGGTGACCCAGAAGTTAGTGCGCTCTCTTTCTGTGCCCGTAGTCACAGGAACAATTTCCGCCGGAATCCATTTGATGGAGTAGTTCGGTGTCCATTTAAACAAAAACTGTGGCCCTGCCCTGAGTAGCTTACATGCTGGTTTAGAGCGTTAATACCGACTCAAAACTAATGAAAATTGGCATGTAAGTCTGAGAAAAGGCGTTCCTCGGCGAGCATTTTGTTACAGCTAAAACGAGCGCTTAAAAACTAGAGCTAAAGCATTTTTTATTTGCACTTTGCGCCTCGATCAACTCACATGGCATTAGGACTATTACACCGTTGACGTGCATGCTTATTTAAGGATATTTATCTATGGAACTTCTAGGGTCGAAACACTTACTCCCTTAAAGAACAATAAATTTGGTTGCTTTCTGAAAATACCTATGGAACATTAAGAAATGCCTGCGTATTA
>JAGDQP010036975.1:0-18821 GCA_022664845.1 Lepisma saccharinum | reverse complement strand
TCATCATCATCATCATATTTAGCCGTTTTCTATCCACTGCTGGATGAAGGCCTCCCCCTTTTCTTTCCACATATCTCGGTCTGCTGCTATCCTCATCCATGTAGCTATATATACATATAGTGGAGACCAGAACCAAAACCAACTCCAAAATCTTTGGATTGATATGTTAAGAGCGGTTGGCCAATCTGTTGTTTCTTCTTGGTAGATGAGAAGAAATCGTCACTTAAGTACTACCTCAAACATTAACGAAGAGTAGTGCTAAAAAGCTCAGGTATAATATTTATAATATTGTTACATAATATATTATTATTATTTCCTCGAATTTCCAGCACGTCCGGCGTCATAAAATACTGGATTCTTAATAAACACATTACCCATAGAGTTATGAATAGAATAGAGGTAGCGTGAGGCTGTTTTGGACCAGGGGAGTGAAGCCAAGAGACGGAAGGGAAGAGGCACTTCCAACACATTGACTGACCCCATATTTAGAGGCCCTCTGTGCCGAGTATTGCCTTCTCATTCTTTCTTATGGGAAGAGAAAGTTATCAATGAGAAGCGCGCATGTCAGACGAAACCTCCAAAATAGCTATCGTTGTTCGAAAAGATAGCTGTTTCACAGAGAACTGACTAATTGTAAAATGCTTGAAAATGTCCCAAATGTGTTCTGCTGTACATTACAGTCACACGACAGAAATGTACGTTTCTAAAAGGTCCCCAGCTGATGCACATCACTCGGTATAGGGGGACTCTAATGGGGCCACAAAATATGGATGCCGCTGAACCGTAAATTTATCTGGTTTTGTGTGACGTCATGAAAGTCCTCTCTATTTTATTCCTAACTCTATGATATTACCTCAATCGTATTATAACCAAATTCATGTATTGAGTTAGGTATTATTTATGTATTTTTTTTAATGGCAGGAATATGGTGAAGAGGAGACGTGAAACATTTCATGATTTTACTTATGTGATCTGATAAATATTAAATTTCGAATCTTCTTATGAATACGGTAAAAAAACGGTTTCTTAAAATTGAGAAAAAGATTTTTATCAGTGCACTGAGAAAGGATTTTCTTAGAAATGAGATATTAGAATTCTCATTTAATAGAAAATGGGGGCATTCAAAGCAGTGAGCGCTCACTGGGCACTCAATGAGCGCTCAGTGAATTTGCACTTTGAATGCCACTGGCTGTTTCCGGCTCACTCTGAGCCGCCGCCATTTTTTCGAGCCAAGGAATCTCACGCTCAATTTGAGCCGGAAGTGCTTGTATAGGCAAAATGGCTTCCCAAGCAGAAATTTCAGCGTTACGTACGAGTATAATAATACGTACTATGAAATATCGGGAAGTCATCGGCTGCACTTCCTACTTCAGAATAGTAAGATGTTAGAAAAACATATTAGTTGTATTAAATATGTTTCATCTAACTTATGGTGCGCTAGAGATGCATACATATATAGTTGTGTGTTTGCTTGCACCGAAATACGGCACTGCGAAGCGAGAGAGCTGAATCGCTACTTTCGTATACACATCACTCTGGCGTTAGGAACAAGCCCATTTACATGTGGTATTAAAAGAGTTTTAAATAAATATTTATTTCGCACAAATTAAATTATTAAGCTGTTTCTAACTTGCTAAATTAAATTGGCAATTTTGGTAGTCACGTTTCCGCGCTCAAATTGGGATTCGAAACTGCAAATTATTTAAGTTTTAGCTAGCAATTTACATAAGCTACTTCGGTTATGGTGCTCTTTATGACTCTTCTGCCGTACGCTTTAATATGAATACCTAGCGACAACCAACAGTCCAAAAACTGCCAGTAAAAGGGAAGGTTCTAGAACCCTGGTCCGGTTGCAGGAGTATCATATGTAGAGAATAATATCACTTCGTTTGAAATACTTTTGAAATAAAAAGGAACACTTTCTTGACTTGGACACTTGGAAGTGGAGTTGGGGCAGTGTTCTAGAACCTTGCCATCAAGGTTTGAAATATCACCCAGATTCTTTTCTAGTATAATGTGAGTAAATTACAAAATTCCACGTATGTGTCAGGGGCTGCGCAAGGTGCTACTCCGTGTGATTTAGTTAAACCTCAAAATATGCAAGTAATCCGAAATTCATATTAATATAAATTCACGTTACTAACTATGAAGAAATAAATGCATTTCTGCATAGGATAAAGACTGGACTCATTGTTATTAGTAGCTCTAATCGTCCACCTTAGGACATTTGAAAGGTGTGGGTCTAGTAATGGGCCACGCCTGCTCACTACTGGTGGAATAAAGAAATTAATGCTTTTAGAGAAAATATGTTAACAGAAATGTCCTATTGATTCACCTTTCCTCCACACTAGTTTATTGTAGTTCTTAATCCACAGGATCCAGTTGTGGACCATGTTTGCATATTTGCATTGCTTGGCATATTTACAAGCGTTTTATAATATTCAACTGTTCGTTGAGCATAAACCTTGACTGTCATCCGAAGGATTTCCGATCCCAGACGCTCACTAAGAGCTCAGTACTCAGTGAGCCGCTCAGTCCTTTGAATGCAACCAATGAGAACATGCTGATTTCGAACTAGGATCAGTGTTCTTTTCTAAAAACCTAGTAACTACATATTTTTAAGTTTTCCAGGAACAGGTGTTTTCCTTCCTTACCACCCATATTTTTGCACTAGTTACTAGGTTTTACCCATCTGTTTTTTTTCTTCTTCATGAACAAGTTTTTTCTCGCCAGTTTCTTATGCAAGTTAATGAAGTGAGACCTAAGAACAACAAAACCAGTCGAATCTCATTTCCCTACAAAACAGGAGTTACTAGGTTTTAGAAAAGAACACTAGCATTGATCCTAGTACCAGATCAGCATGTTCTCATTTTCAATTAAACACGAATCCCGATATCTCATTTCTAAGAAGAAGAAAAAAATATTGGTGCACAGATAAAAACTTATCTCAATTTTATAAAAACATTTTTGATCGTGAATGGTACTGGAAATTTCAAGGGAAATTATTTTAAAATATACAAAATTAGATAATACAAACTGTATTACATTTTTTTTCAACTTCGACTATGAAAAAAATATCATTATCAGTTCCTAAATTCATTCCTATTCAAATTCATTCCTATTCAAATTCATTCCTATTAATAAATAATGCAAAAGATAATTATTAGCTGCACAAATAAATCACATTATATGATGACAATATTTTGATAGACGCATTTGTAGAAAATCTTTCGCGGGCAGCATATAAAATTTCACAGGTCTTAGGTTACCGACCTGTAGTATACACGTATCGATTCATCACCTTAATTTTACAAAACGATGCATACGTACTTACCACTGTTGTGTAAAATATACACACTAAACAAACCACTAAAGTTATTAGGTGAACGTTAATTCCGGTAACTGAAAGACAGATGGAAAAAAAATTACATTACTAGCACGATACGAATATGAATTTTCATTAAAAAAATAAATAAAAAATAAACAATTTTAAGGTTTATATAAAGAAACGATCTCTAAAGCTAGTGACTATCTGTGTATGTTTCAATTATATGTTGTATTTCTTTCGTTGTCCGAAATTGCAACACTGCTCCTTCAAATTCAAGCCTAAAGAGTTCAAACTTGCAGAGAAGAAACTTTATAACCATTCCAAGAGTTGCCTCTGGGTCGATTTTTTGTTCATTGTTGAAAGAGATTCATTGTTATAGGTCTGGATATTCACAACAACAATCAAGCGATTTCAACAATGAACAAGAAAGAAAATAAAACATCGGCACGGATTGAACTCTTATGAAATGGTTATAATTTTTTTTTCTCTCTGAAAGTTTGAACTCTCTAGGCTTGAATTTGTTGAAGTAGCATTGAAATTTCGTACAACGAAAAATAAACGTGAGAAACATGGTGGTGGCGTTGTCATCTTCCATAAGAGAAGGTTGCTCTACACTAACCTCAAGGCATTTTACAGGAAATTTTATTTTAACAGAATTAAATTTTGATTTCTGTTATAGCCTTTAGGCACCTATGGCTCAGACCAGAATATAGAAGGGGTACAGAAGGTCTAAATTGAAGCTACGATATTGGGCATTTACCTAGTGCGACTGAGGAGAATTCAGGATGATCGGCCGCTGGTATCGAATTCAGAACCTACCGAATCCGATGCAAGCGCTGTACCAACTGAGCTACGGTCACACAGTTCTTTATTGACCAAAAAACATTTGAAATTTGTTTTTTTTAGTGAAGCCTCACTGTAGAAAAACATCTTGTTCAAATACGTTCTGAAATTTGTCTTAGTTTCGTGGACAAACACTCTATGAAATGTGTACAATAGATGGCGTGAATTTATCACGTCTTTCTTGAAGGTGAATTTTTTATGTACATTTTTGTGCACTTCCTTATTTCACAAACACTTGTCATCAGTGGCAGACTCTCAAGAGCAAATATTTAGTCTTCATCGGTACCTATGTTTCAAGGGCACTTGAATAAATATTATTATATCATAATCCCAACTCAAAACCTTTTTTTGTTTTTTAATACGAAATAGTATCAGCTGAATAGAATAACATACCAAGACCTTGGACTATTTTTTCCTTCTGTACAACATACTTCGGTGGACTTGGGATGTTTTGCAATTCAGGTCTTCAATTACAAACCTATACATTTTTTTTAATTAGCAGGTAAATATCGAAAAGTTCCCTGGTTTATTCTTCAGACCTATGCTCACTCACGAAAATCCTAAATCCGTCCCTGCTTCTGATATACTTTCAGTCACACTCTTTTCGTTCACTATTGCTTTGTTTAGATTTCTAAGATTGTTCCCATGGTAAGTCATTGTTGAAATAACTTTATGTTTAGACTACGGAGCCTAACTTGGTTATCGTGCTTGTACTGCCATCTTGCCAGTGAAGAAAAAAGTTACAAGCTTAGAGTATATATATTTTTTATTTCTATACTCTAGACACGGGAGAGGTTTAAATTATAAAATACTGAACACAAATGAATTGATTGTAGCGTAACATTTTGTAGATTAGTTCTGCCATCATTCTTTTATACTTTAAAAGTGATACGCACCACTAGGATACTATATATTTCGATAAAGAAAGAAATAAACTCACCAAGTGAGCTGCGCTTAGCGGCCATGTTGCGTTTAGATTACTAACGTAAGAAGATTGACGCTGGTTAAATTTGGAACCCGCGTTAACGGTAAGTTGCGTTTACTTTACTAAAATTAATCTCCGTTAACATTAACCATGGCAAGATGTTAGTAACGTAAACAAGGCATATTTGGTAGAGTGGTACATTTTCGATATAGGTACTATTTCGATCAATCATAAGGAAAACAGGTATATTTCTTTCTTTGCATGCGGCAACACTGATTTGAGAGGTTTAAGTTGCGACGTATGCTGTCTTCTTCTTTGCGAGCAAATTCCACAAATCTCTGCGGACTGTTGGAGATATTATCAGCAATGCTTTATGGAGGACTAAAGGCTTGACGCCATATCCGGTTGGTTGCCATAGCATCGGCGGGGGTCAAGTCTAAACAACAGTGAACAGTCAAGTATGTTTGATGGTAGGAACGTAGACAGTAAGTTGACTTTTTCGAATAGTTGATTTTTTCGGTGACGAACGGGAACTAATTGAAAGAGGAGAAAATGCTGTGGGGTCCAATCATGTAGTTCTCCTCACATATGACGGAGATTTGATGTACATTCGAGGGAAAATGCAAGCTAGTATGAAGAATAAGATGTATGAAGTTAGTAGCTGATTTTTATTCCGATAAATTATGTTTGTAAACACGTAATTTAAAGCAGTGCATGTTCTAAACAAAAGGGTAGTGTAATATAAGTAGTGCATGGCTTATTTTCGCTTCTGAAACGAATTAGAGTAGGTAATGTATTAAACGTCTATGCCGTATTTCACGAATGGAATCTCTAATGGTTTTACATAACCCTACTCACGTGTCTTAAAGTTCGCTCGTAAACTTCATTATTCATAATACGTGTGTTACGGTGCAAAATAATTGCTGTTCCCCGAAATCAATAATTGATTTTGCGATCTAATGCAAAACGAGGTACGAAATATGGAGACAATTTTTGGGAAAATCGTGCAGTTATAGTTTTACGTCGCCAGACAACCACTTGACATTTTTTGTTCAGATTTTCACTATTCTCCTCTATTTCACTTTCGAAAGTTAAATTTATGGGCGCATCGTGGCTACAATATTCCATTCCATTACTTTTGCAATATATGCACTTCGTGCCATATGCACACATTTTTGCATACTTTTCACGGTTTCCCCTCATGTACACTTGCAAAGCATTCAATATACTTACACACTTTAAACAACTGTACTTACCATTCTTTGCTTGAAACGCGCCCGGAGAATACCCGCGTTTGAACTCATGTCACTTTCCCCTGCCGAGATACTAACAATAAGAAGTGCTGTGTTCGTAAAACCTTCGCTAACGAAAAGTGTGGCCTAGTGCTTCCTTCAGTAAGCCCTGCCTGTGTCATTTTATGTTCGAATTCGTAAACCACATCCCATAAATCATGCATTATTAATGCCGTTTAGGATAGACGGATTTTTCTTCTTCGATAGGGGTGGACCAGTTATCTGCACCCTTAGGCTGGCTACGAGACTGTGATTGCTTTATTTTCAACTTACGCCTTTCTTTACTGTTTACAAGTACATCTTCAGTGGGTTAGGTTAGGTTATATAAGCATATATATCACAGCCATATTCAATCCACTAGTGGATGAGGCCTCTCCCCGAAGAGGCTACTGCTCCCACTGTGATCGCCACTATATTTTATTCATAGCACCCCTCCAATTGCATCACGATGCACAGTGGGCACCGTTCCACACTCCCACGCCTTGGATAAAATCATTGATAGCTCCGGGAATCGAACTCTGGACCCCTCAATCCGTATTCAGCAACGCTAACCACTAGACCATCGTGTACTCATTTTGAAATTTTACACGGTTGACACAATCAGTTACTCACCGTTCGATGGATTACTGCTACTCATGACGCTGTGATAAGTTTTCATATCGTCTGTCTGTTGCTTATAATGGCCGAAAGCGAGTAAGAAGCCTTCGTTATTTAAAGGAATTAGGCACTTTAGACAAACACCGCCAGGCAAATCTTACATAAGACACCCTCCTTTACTTACCCACAAAGTCAATTTCTCCCGTAAATTTTCCATTTGTGGCGACGTTAAACTATAACAGCACCAAGGCGTATGTGCGTATGGAAATACAAGAAATCAATTACGTATTAATAATAAATATAAACATCTCCAGCCCGCGCGGTATCCGAACGAAACATAAAATCAGGCAACTGAACGTAAAAATTGGTAATTTTTAAATTGTCGTAGCTTTCATTAGGCTTTCAGTCGAAAACCAGGTGGACGACAAACTTCGGAATAAATGCCCGAATGAGCAACTTCAGTTTAAGCTTCTTAAAATTTCTACTTTTCATTTAATCGCGAGCTCTGCAATCTTCGATGAACTATCCTCGTAATTATATCAACACATTGAAAATTACGTTCAATAACACTGCATACAATTTATTTACCTACCTAATTGCCTTCTTCCAGTTCTTTTTCTGGTTTTCATCCTTTGGAAACAAGAAAAAGCGGCACGTCTCTCTCTCATTGTAATGTTTGCAGTCTGGTACCAAGCACATACCCATGATGAATTATTTATCATTATCGAAGAAACTACATAAACCAACCACTGTTCACTGTTGTTTAGACTTAACATGGTTGGTTACCATGGCAACCAACCGGATCTGACGGAAGACTTTTGTGGTCTATTGGAAGGTGGGTTTGACTTTCGTCGATTTAGAGCCTCTTATAAAAACGAATGTTTTTCTTTTTCTTATCTCTTTTGATGAATCTAAAGCAATGATGTTTTGCTGAGAGTTTTCTGTTTGTAACGTTTGACGCTTGCTGCCATCTAGTAAGTGCTAACGGATCTAGAACTATTTCCTTTTCCATGCACAAGGTGGTACATTTCTGATCAGCGAAAATGGTACAATTTCGATCAGCGGACTAGTTGAATTAACACTATTATAATCGAAAATAGGAGAAAAATAGTGAGGAGGCTTCAATTGAGGAACAAACTCAGATGTCGCAGGATTCAATTGTAACTTCAACAAGTGCATCCAGTACTCCAAGGGACAACATGAGACATTCTACTATCTCCGAAGAAGATCAAATTTTCTAGGAAGAGACTGTGAACATCATCCACTCATTTCACAGACGATCAACATTTCACACAAATTCAAACCGAGCAAGAAAATATTCGAAACGGGTGAAAAAAAGGGGTAAAAAAGAATATCAGATTTGGCAACAATGAAGTCACCTTATAAAGACGATGTATGTGCGTTTTGTGATGTAAGTTATTACAGTACTGCTTCAGTTTCCAAAGGGAACTAACTGGATAAGGTGTCAAAGATGCAACTGCTGTTACCACGAAATATGTGTTGGCGCTAAAGAAAAGAAGCAGTTTGTTTTGTGAGAAGTGTTTGTAAATTGTTACAACAGAAAATTTTCTTTTGATAGGCATGTTATGCCATAAATGTTTATTCATTTTCAGAGTAGAAGGTACAGTGTCCACCAATACATTTCTGACGTCGTTTCAGATCAAAATTCGCTTTCGTTCCGAATGATCAAGAACAAGAAGTAAGAAAGTTCCTTTCTCAATACATGTCTAGCAGAAGTAGCAAATAAGACAAGGAATTGCATTAATATACGGACTGAAGTCAGGAACTTTTGGTAGACGTTGTACTTACTAGGCATGTAGGATGCATTCTTTGTGTATTTTTACATAACAGTGCTTAATAACCTATTCATGCTTAGCTCCGTAATGAATACTAGCGAGATTAGCGTTGATCGAAAATGTACCACTCTATCATATGTCTGATGAAACCAAGCTATTCACTTTCGCAACATACTTCTAGGGAAAGCACACTGGAAACAACATGGCCACCAGGCGAGAATAGGTGAAACAGAAGTGTCGGAAGGCTGTCCGATCTTCGTTCGTCTGAAAAAAAATAAATGATCTAACCTGACTTTAACTAACCCGGGTTCGCTTGCTTGCGCTCGTTCGTCATTGAAAAGTGAATTTCTTTTTAGAAAAGAAGTATGGTGGGGAGCACAGTACGTTAAAATGTAAAAAAAAAAAAGTTGAATAAAGTGCAAAAGAGCATACGTATATATCAATAATAAATACAGTAGAACTCCGTTTATCCATCACCTGTTGGATTAAGGGCATGGTTGGAATGCAAGATAAGTCAGCAAAAATATTTAAAACAATACAGTAAAGTAAAAAAATCATTTGATAATTATAAAAAAACTACGAATGTATTAAGTGATTTGTAATAAAATGAAATGCAGTATTTCTTTTCAAAATGTTTTCTAAGTATCGACTGTATTACATATTAAAATTAGAGGTAAAACTACGCGACGAGTACACTACACTGAAAGCCGATTTTTAACACAAAAAACTTTACACCTTGTCAAAAGTCACTGCTTTAACAATAAACACTCGTAAAGCAAAGCATCACAACGCACTGTTTAAGTGTCTCCTGCAGCTAGGACAAATATCCGCCGACGTAACTCAACCTGCGTCACGGTCGGATTACCGCGGATTTACTTTAATTCAAAATTACAGCTAATTTGTTGGTGAAGCTGCCATTGAATTGAAAACAGTATTTTTGTATTTATATAGTTTTCTGAATTTAAAAATAAAACAAACGAGGTGGAGCGCAGTCGGGGGACTGTACCCAAAGTTGAAATTCCTCCCCAAAACTCGGGATCCACCCCTGAAATCTGGATGAAGATATGTGTTTGAACTCGTCTTGCCGAGAGACCTGACCAATGATACGTCAAGCACCTTCCTAGCCCAAGTAGTTCCAAAGATACAAATTGTCTCCCCTTTCTCTGGCATCCCCTATCTCCGGATCTGCCCCTCCAATGTATTTCATCTATACGGGTTTGAGCTAGTCACACCGATACCTTTGCAACGACACATCAACCACCTTCCTAGCCCTAGTAGTTCTTAAATTGAAACTTGTCGGCAGACGGGCGGACGGATCGAGTGGCCGCATAAGTCCAGCAATGCTGGAAGACCAAAAGAATCGGTGCATATAATCATCTAAATTTAGCCTCATATCAAGCTAAAAGTAACACAAATGGTATAAAAATCTATATACTTTAACAATATTGACCAATGACATTTCTCCTACCCGCGTTCGGTTTTTTCAAGCCACAGAAAAATAATAATATATATCTTTTTTAAAAATACATTCTTATCTTACTTAATCAATTCGCACACTAAAAACAATTTTTTTTTGTTTATGCATGACTAAAAAGAAAAGCATGAGGCGCTCTCTCATATACAGTACGTTATAAATTCCTGAAATGACGTGCCCCATTCTTTTCTTTTTAGTCATGCATAATTTTTTTTTTTTTACTTTTTAGTATGCGAATTTATTAAGAAATGAATGTATTTGAAAAAGTTGATTATTTTTTTTCGAGTTATTTCGATATTTTCTCAAGCTAAATGTTTTGTGACCCAAATCCTAAAGTGTTCTGCAACCAGGAAAACCCAGGCCAGTTGCAGGCTAGTATTTATTTTAGGATAAAGAAGTTGAGAAAAAATATATTAAAAATTGCTTTTAAAATATATAAATATATATAAATACCAAGGTGCGTCTGAAAAGTTCGGTGAATGGTCTCAGTAAAGGAAACAAGACTACAAACAAAATCCCTTTACTGGCCTTCAAAGTAATCACTATTAGCTACAATACATTTCTGATATCGGTTGAAAAGCTGTTGGAAACTGTCAGCAAACGCTTCATGTGGAATCGCTCGAAGCACCGTGGTTACGCGTTGTTGGATATCCGCAACGTCTGCGAAGCGTAAGTCTTTCAGGGCTAATTTAAAGCGGGGAAACAAAAAGAAGTCTTCCGGACCCAAATCTGGAGAATAAGGAGGGTGTTGAAGAACAGTCACTTTGCGTTGAGCGAAAAAGTTAAGCACGCGGATCGCAGTGTGCGGACGGACGTTGTCGTGGAGGAAATTCCGTTGTCCACTCCGATACAGTTCTGGCCGAACCCGCCGGATGCGTTGCAGAAGCCGTTTCAAAACTCCCTCGTAAACTTCCGCGCTGACAGTTTAACCCTCGGGTAGAAATTCATGATGGATCAAGCCCTCGCTGTCAAAAAAGTCAATCAACATCGTCTTAATCTTGGAATTTGTCAGCCGACTTTTTTTGGGAGGCGGTGAAGACGATAAACACCATGTCATTGACTGTCGCTTGGTCTCCGGATCGTATTGGTAGCACTAGGTCTCATCTCATGTAATGATGGTTTCCAGAAACTTCGGATTCCGGTCAGACATGTCGATGAAATCTCCAGACGTTTCCATCTGAGTCTACTTCTTCTGCTCGTCTGTCAGCGTGTGCGGTACAAACCGAGCACAAATATTCCTCTTTTTCAAATGTTCGTGAACAATAGTGCTTACACTATCTTTGCTTATCTTCAACTCTTCTGCTATTATTCTCAAAGGCAGCCACTGATCATCCGTCGCACTCGTCCGATGTTGTCTGGGATTGTGTTTCTTGACGGTCGACCCGAACGCGGCTCATCCTAAACACCTTCCTTTCCATCTCTAAAGCGTTTAAACCATTCAAACACACAATTTTTACTTACTGATTCAACACCGTACACTTGCACTAATATTCCATGAGTCTCCGTCAGCGTTTTCCCTAATTTGAAGCAAAACTTCGTGTTAACGCGTTGCTCCATTTTGCAATGACACGAGTTCTCACATTGACCCCGTTAGCTTGGTCGCAGCGTGCACCACGGCTTCACTTCGGTGATTTGCATGATAGGGGGCGCTTGTTGACATGTCTCTCAATGCGTATGCGCGGGAGCCTCACCCTAACCAGCGCAGTTTTTAACATATGAGACCATTCACCGAACTTTTCAGACGAGCCTTGTCATTGCAGGACGAAGGTATTATTTTCAAATCAAAAGTGGCAATGAGAGGCGTTCAAGTATTTCTTAGCCCACTAATTCTACAGTGCCTTCACGTGATACAAGGTATGGCATCTGGGAATTATTGTCTCTAGAACAATGGAATGCAGTCTGATAGGAACAACGAATTATTTCGTCGAGCTTCTGAATGGAGGTTATGTACAACATAGTGAGAACAGCAAGCATTAGGTGCTACTGATATGTTGCGTTTCGAGGGTGTCATCTACCGTGTTCTTTATAAAGAGTCTCACCTACACGTTGAAGCTAATTTATCCATCTAGCAACAGTTATTAGATTTGGAAGAATAGTGTTATCACAGGTTTCCCTTAGGCCTAATTGATGTGCGTTTATTTTTCGTGCAGCCTGAAATTAGATATTGTTTAGGTAGATTACAAGCACATACAAATATTCAATGACAACAATATAACCAGGGACTCAACAAGGATTTTCAATTTAGGGCTGGGTGGGTGTAAATTTAAAATTGGGGGGGGGGGGTGTAAATAGAGTTTTCCACGGTTTCTATCGATTTTTGACAGTCAACATTTTAAAGTTGGGGATCCGCTCTAGAATTTAGGGGTTGGTGCCCCCACAGGAAGGGGTCTGGCAGAATCACTGATCTCACTGCAAAACCAGCAACGTATGTCTATAAAGTAAATATAATCATACATCAAGATCTAACTGTGGACTCTACTGAATAAAATATATTGATCTCATACCTTGGTTAAAAGCCAATGCTGGAGCGTAGATCACTATGGGGATGTACATGAGCTGCAAAAATAAATATTGAAACCATACAGAATTGAAATCATACAATAATCCATAAAATGTAACACATCTAAATTACATTAAAGATTAGTGTAAAACAGCCATCTCTGATACTAGAGGGCAGCACTACCTCCGTATGTTTCTAATTTATATTTTTCGTTGTACGAAATTGAAAAGCTGCTCCTACAAATTCAACCCAAGAGAGTTCAAACTTTCACAGAAGAGTATTGTTGCCATTTAACGATAGATATCGTTGTTTTATACAAAATAATTGAATCAATTTTGACAAAATACCCCTGTTTATTTAAGAAACAGCCAAAGAATAAATACTGACTATAACTTACAGCTTTACTTATACACACAATCCCGCTACACTCTAAAAAGATGTGCATTTTTTGCGTTTTGAAAACATTTCCCATTCCTGAAATGAGTCGATTTTTTATAACTTCCTTCACACTTTTCTATATTCTATTTTTAAAAACTTTTTTTTTGTGTGTGTGTATATAACTTTCCACGTGAGTAAAAGTATATCATAAGGTTGTGGTAATCTAGAAAAGCAGTAAAAAGTTGGCGGGAGTTTGATTCGAACCATGGTCGTCCAACAACACAGTGTACTCGTCACATTTCTTGTTATTTATTGAAGATTTTAAGACGTAAAGAACTCCGACGCACTTCTTGTATACATTACTTACACTTCATGAAAACAAAACTAGAAATAAGTTCATGAAAGATGTGTAGAAAAAGTGTAGGATAAGTTTATTACTTGTCCTACAGTGCCAATGTCAATAAAACAATTAATTTTGTATTTAAAAATCAACAAACCAAAACAATCTAATGTCCTATTTAGAAGCTAAATGTTTTACTAGGCTATTGTTCCAAATAAGACATTCGGTTTCCCTATTATTATTATTTTTCCAATGGCAAGTGCTGTCAACTCTGTTACCGCGATGAGTCAAAGTTGCCTAAATGTCTCGAATAAAAAGTAAAAAAAAAAATACTTTATTTCTTATGGCAAATAGTGCTCCTCAAACTTTGGGAGATACAAGTTAAGATAGAATGGTTAAAACATAATGTTATGTCCAGTTGGCAACACTGTATGACACTGCTCTGACTGGCTGTGGATAGCCTGTATTGTCTATATCATGACTAGAAAATTTCACATTAATTGCTTAAATAAGTAGGGCAAATTATTTGGGCAAATGTGTAGATGTTTTAATTGTCTCTCTCGTGATCATATTTTTTTTCTTGTGCCCCTGACCGCTAAAATTTGCATATGAACCTCAAATAAGATGATCTATCAAATGATATGGTTCTCACAGGTAACTTGATTGCCAATTTCGGACAGTTCCCAGTTAAGAGGCTGCTTCCATGAACTCTGAAAATGATTTCTTACGATTTAATGTTTGCCATATTGGAAACTTCGCCTAATTTTTCGTCCCCTTGCTAGACGTCTTGTGACAGAGTGACCCATACTAATTAACTTCTGCTATCACTTGCCACGGTGGATCGGCTTAGAGCTGCTTCGCCACAATGCACGTTAGCTTCCGATGATCCATGTCTTCTGCTTTCGGTCACTATAATTATTAGCTGATGTTGTCTTCCCACCTAGCCATGAGACTTCTGTTGCTGATACACTGAGTAGCCGAGCAGTTTCACTAAATGTCAAGTAATAGTTACTTTGTAGATATTACTTGTTATATGTATTTGTATATTTTCTATGTTTTTAGTTTTAAGATAAGAGGCCCGAATAAGCAGTTAGTTAATAATGAATTTACTTCTTATTTTAATCCAGTAAAAGTGAGCTTCCAACGAAAGGTAGTAATGGAATTTTCCATGATCGCGATTTAACCTTGAAGTGTGAAAGATTAACAGAGAGAAGACAAGTCTCAGGTTTCAGTCTGCGAGACACTCATTCCATTCAAACACGTGAATTAGAAAAGTCACATTGTGCAAACTAACTTCTATTCGAGTTTGTCCCTTAAAGGCATGTTTTGTGGTAGAGCGATATAGATGAATAACTATATTAAATAGACACGAAATGCTTCAAGAAAGCCAAGTCAGATATCATATTGCAATGGACAAGCATATCGCATATCGTTGACAAAGACACAGCCAAGCACAGTGTAGTGTTCAGTGATTATGATTGGACAAAAGACTTTAGACACACCTCTCAAGGTAGATCCCTGATTGGACAGTATCCAGGAGAATCTTAATAAATAGTTCTGTAATTTTACACTATGATGTGAGAGAGGTAGAAAGAAGTTTCGAGAAGTGGAGTGTGAGAGTCTGATCATCAGTTCTCAAGATCTTCTACAGCAATTCCATAGAGCCTTGATTCTTCAACGAACTTATACCAGACCATCATCGAAGCGAAGATCACTAGAGTGAAGGGCCATCTCAACATGAGCTACTTCATACTTGATCTTTCCTAGATTGTTCTCTATTTCATCAGTAGTGGGAGAATAGGTGAGTTGGAAGCCACTCTTTACTCGCATGTATTAGTATGTTTAATTATAGGTTCATTATTGTATTGGTTCTCTGATGGAAATAGTTAACTTACGTTAGCGTTCGTGGTCATCAAATAATAACTCATGTTTTATTAAACCATAAAAATATCATTACACAGTTCAAATATTTGTTTTCTTTGAGTTGATTAAGTCCCCCAATAGTAAATCGTGCTCTAGTTTTGACATGGTATCCAGGTTTTAGACAATCAGTTAGAGTACGTGTAAAACGCATAAATGACCGGCGCAAAAAGATATATTTAATAGTCACCGTCATTAGTTATTTTACAAAGGCACCGTCGGTTAACACGAAAAGATGCCTCTGCTAACTTGACACCTATAATTTGACTGTTTTTGGAAGTCTGACCAGTTCTGCGTTTCACCACCTGCGTGCACCAATCGTTACTCTTACAGTGTTTTAACATTGACATACTATCCATCGAGACCTAGCATCTGATATGACAAACAAATAAGACGCGCAACGGGTGCAGTGTCACTGTTTACAAGCTGGAAACACATCTCTGTTCCCTACAGCTCTTCGTAAATGTCTTCAGTCGCTGTATATAATTGCGTATCTCACGGCCACGGTTCAATCCATTCAGACCAAATTAGCATGATGAAAAAGGACATTACTCTCAATGTCTGAGAAATATTGAAATTTTAGGTAGCTTATCGTTACCATGGTAACAAAACTTAATTTTCCAACTTACATTTCCCTATCACGTACGAACGGTTGAACTGATCATAACCAAACACCACAATGACAGAGGGCATCCAGGTCAATATTTTACTGGATTTAATGTAGTAAAGACAGTAATTAAGTAGCGATGCTAGTACTGTTAATAGAGTTTGTATTGGTAGATTGAATTTTTATTTACGGCCTAAACGAGCTGATGACCTTCTAAGAACGGGGAGCTACAGGTTTTGGTAAAGTGGACGCCGAACCACTGCGTCCAATGGATCCCCCGAGAGAATTGAACCCGTAACCTCGCGCACAGAAAACGAGCGCAATAACCTCACTGCCAGTCCCAAGGTCAATTGGTAGAAGTAGTAATTAGTAGTAGTAATTGTAGTAGTAACTAGTAATAGTGGTAGTATCAGAAGTAATAGTACAAATAGTAATGGTAGTGTTAGTATTAGGTGAAGTAGTATTTTCTTAAGTTATAATCGTACTTTTAAACGGAACATTAGCTTGCATATTGAGTAGTCAAAATTCAAATCCTAGATGAAACAATGGGATTTTCTAATGCGTTCCTCTCCAAAGTAAATGTCTTCATGAGTTACGTATTACCTTAAAAACAAGAATAAGTACTTGAAAACAACCAGGGCTCCAGGTAGAGTAATGATATAGAAAAGGGCACAGCTCACTACATCTATTATGTCAGAATGTTTCTGAAGAAGGTACAGTTCAACTTGTACTATTAAAAAAAACTAAATTACTTACCATTTGAAGCATGTACATGACTGATCCAAATAATTGTACTTTCCGGTTGAAACGGCGTCTCAAATACTGTTTAAAAAGAGAAAAAAATGAATATGTAATGTCATCTCTAAAGGCCACACGCAATAAACAAAAACATTCTCATTCAATATATATTCTTTATATGAGTTAAATTTTATCTAATATTGCATTCATGACCTTTAGGTATCTCAGCCTCAGGCCTTCTTTATATAAGCTCCAATTGAAAGCTTATCTATATATCTTTACCTATCTACTTTAAAAACTACACCTAATTGAACTATACACAAAAGCAAACAATTATGCATAAGATGGCTACTATGGCAACAAGACCAAGCTCTAATTGAAAACTAAACCCAGCCGACTCTGAAAGTAATATTTCGACGTTTTGCCTTCTAAACATTTCAATTAGGTCCATTTATTTGACCATAAAACATTTTGTTACTGGCACATTTAGTCAGTCTATAAAGATACAAAATTACACAATATTTTATAGGGATTGGTAATATCCTGACATTGATAATTTCATTATATATTGCATTTTTCACAGCCACGTCATAAGTAATAGCTGCCGAGTGACAACTATCACGCTGAATACAGCCACTACTTGTGAAGCCACCTGGCGAGGAAAACATTTAAGTCCACAACTCCTCGTAATACGGTGACATTACAAAATCTAATGTAAAGCTTGTTTCAGTTGAAAATGCATTTGTTGTGATGGCGCTAGTATCACCAAAACATTCGTGTCTAAAGAAGTTATACAAACTTAAAAAAAGAAAAAAAACTTGACTCATAAGAAATTCAAAATTAGTGGTGACTGTCGTGACTATTCAGTGTTGTCGACTTTGCGGAAGCAATTCAAGTGTTTACTTCGACGAGATAAACTGAAACACAACGTTAAAAGTAAGAATTAATTAACGAACCCCAAAAGTTCTGGAAATATATACGAAAATCCAGGGACAATTCAGTAACAATATCTTGAATTGAAGTGAATGACTCCATTACTACGCAACCCGAAAGACTGGTTCAACATTTTGGTGAATACTTTCAACCTGTGTATTAAAATGGCGATTTACCCTATCTGGAAGATTCCATATGCGATAACATTAATAATTCTGTGATTAATAGTGCTCCTTCTGTTACGACTAAAAATTTACTCTCTATTATTAAAGAATTAAGACCGAAATCACCTTTGTGGACTAAATGGAATACCTACTTTCATAATTAAAGACATCAGCCATATTGTAGCACCAATTCTTGCATCTATATATAATTGGTGTATGTTATTTACCTAAAAGCTGCATAATAGTTGCAGTCACACCAATACCAAAAAGTGATGGTAAGAAAATTAATGATTATAGACCAATTTCTGTTGTTAATGTTTTACCGAAAATCTTTTTTAAAAAAAAAATATTTATAAGGACATTTATAGTAAAGTTCAGACTTGTATACCACATCAACATGCTTTTTTAAGCAATGAATCAACTCTTACTAATCTTATACACTCTACATCTATAATTGGTCCTAATATTCAGGAAAGAGGTCAAGTTCATGTTATTTACATAGATTTTCAAAAAGCCTTTGACAAAGTTCCTCATAATTTACTAATTAAGAAACTCTCTCTGTATGCTTTTCTACCTCCTCTTACGAAGTTGATAAGTTCGTATTTAACGGATCGAAAATCTAAGGTAAGATATAAGGGTATTATATCCTCCATATACAAGGTAACTTCTGGAATCCCTCAGGGCTCAAACTTGGGACCACTGTTGTTTATTATCTTTATAAGTGACCTCACATGCCATCTTTCTTGTAACAGCTTACTATGTGCTGACGATCTAAAGATCTTGAAATCTATTACGAATATCAATGACCATCTGATGTTGAAAAAAGGTCTTGATAAGGTATTTGAATGGGCTAATGGCAATCTGTTACCTCTCAACGAAAATAAAACTATTGATATATCTTTTACTAGGAAAACTAATCCTTCTAATTATCCATATAAACTGAGAAATTATTTGATAGAGATGAAAACCACTGTTAAAGATCTAGG
>JAGDQP010036974.1:0-18821 GCA_022664845.1 Lepisma saccharinum | reverse complement strand
TATAACCAATTCTAAATTAGTGTGTAGGGTAATGTGGGGTAACGTGCCAAAGGTTTTAGGGCACGAAGTGCCCCATATAGGGTAAGCATATTTCTTTCCAACCAATAGAGATATTGACTTGCAACCAACGTTAAATGAGAGAGTAGGGTAAGGTGGGGAAACCTACCCCAGGTTTAGGGGCACGAAGTGCCCCATATAGGGTAAGCATAATTCTTTGCAACCAACGTTAAATGAGTCAGTGGGGTAAGGTGGGGCAGCCTACCCCAGGTTTAGAGGGTGCCCCATATATAGGGTAAACACATATTTTCGCAGCCAATATAGATATTGATATGGTACAAACGTTAAAATAGTCAGTAGGGTAAGATGGGTATATATCATAGCTACATTTGAGTTGGTGGAATCTAATGTACACTCGAAAACAAATGTTTTAACACTTTGTTTACCCTAGCAACCACCCTAGCAACGGGCAAAATATACATCGTAGAGACATGGGACATGGTGCAAACCAATGTACACTCGAGAACAAAAGTTGTGACACATTGTTTACCTTAGCAACTACCATAGCAACGGCTATACTATATATTGCGGAGACATTTGAGTTCCGGCAATCGACTCTCAAGTATGTTAGACAACTTGTGACACTTTGTTACCTAGCAACGGCCAAACTATACATCGTAGAGATATGGGATTTGATGCAATAGAATGTACACTCGAAGACAAAACTTTTGACACATTGTTTACCCTAGCAACGGGCAAGCTATACATCGTAGTCATGGGACTTAGTGCAATCCATTGTACACTCGAAAACAAATGTGACACTTTGTTTACCCTAGCAACCACCATAGCAACGACTAAAATATATATCGTAGAGACATGGGACTTAGTGCAATCAATTGTACAATCGAAAAGAAATGATGTGACACATTGTTTACCTTAGCAACCACCCTAGCAACGTCTAAACTATATATCGTAGACACATGGGAGTTGCGGCTATCGACTCTCGAGTATGTTAGACAACTTGTGACACTTTGTTTACCTTAGCAACCACCCTAGCAACGGGCAAACTATACATCATAGAGACATGGGACATGGTGCAAACCAATGTACACGCGAAAACAAATGTTGTGGCACTTTGTTTACCTTAGCAATCACACTAGCAACGGCTAAACTATGTATCGTAGAGATATAGGAGTTCCAGCAAGTGACCCTCTGGTATGTTGGACAACTTGTGACACTTTGCTTACCCTAGGAACCACCCTAGCAACGGGCAAACTATACGTGGTAGAGACATGGGACTAGGTGCAATCGAATATACACTCGAAGACGAAATTTTTGGGACATTGTTTACACTAGAAACCACCCTAGCAACGGACAAACTATACATCCTAGAGACGTAGGATTAGCGGCAACCGACTCTCGGGTATGTTCGACAACTTGTAACACTTTGTTTACCTAGCAACCACCCTAGCAACCACCCTAGCAACCGGTAAACTATACATCGTAGAGACATGGGAGTTGCTGCAATCAAATCTCGAGTATGTTACACAAGCTTTGACGCTTTGGTTAGATTAGCAAGTACCCTAGCAACAGGTAAACTACTTATTGTAGAGATATGGGAGTTGCGACAGTCGACTCTTGAGTATATTAGTAACATTTAAAATGCCAAAGGGAGGGGGGTTGGGGGCTTGCCCCCTAGACTATCAATATCATTAATACAATACGCATATTCGAAAGTGTTCGAGGGCGAAGCCCGCAGGACAGAGTTTTTCGAGCGCATGCGCGAGCATAGGCGCTCTGAACGCGAAGTCCGCAGGGTTGAGAGTTTTCGGGCCCATGCGCGACTAAAGCGCCGTAGGCACTGGGGACGCGAAGCCCGCAGGACTGAGAGTTTCGAGCGCATGTACGAGGAAAGCGTCGTAGGCGCTGGGAACTCGAAGCCCGCAGGGCTGAGAGTTTTCGATCGCATGCATCACCATAGGCGCTTTTAACGCGAAGCCAGCAGGGCTGAATTTTAGAGAGCATACGCGAGCAAAGCGCCGTAGGCGGTGGGGACGCGAAGCCAGCAGGGCTGAGAGTTTTGAGCACATGTGCGAGCAAAGCGGCGTAGGCTCTGGGAATACGAAACCTGCAGGGCTGAGAGTTTTCGAGCTCATGTGCGAGCAAAGCGCCGTAGGCGCTGGGAACGCGAAGCCCGCTGGGCTTTTTGTTTTCGAGCGCATGCGCGAGCTAAACACCTTAGGCGCTGGGACCGCGAAACCCGCAGGGTTGAGAGTTTCAAGCGCATGTGCGAGCAAAGCGTCGTTGGCGCCGGGAACGCGAAGCCCGCAATGCTGATAATATACTACATCTAGTTCTACCAATAACATAGAACAATATAATGCAAAATTAAAGTCTAAATAATAAGTAATTAGAAACGGCATATTATTTTTATCGTACCAAACAGAGTAAAGATGTCTTCGTAATCATCTCTGTATATAAATCCAACATGCACATATCCCCTACTCATGCAAAGAAACATGTTGCGCAGAGCTTCATACAAAGGTAAGGAATTAATAACTGCCAAATGTCCTCCATCTCGTTCACAGTCTGACTCTGCATCTAACCAGTGTCTTAATTCCTTGTGAAACTTATAGTATCCAAAACCAGGAATGAGATCATACTTAACTGGATATTTGTCACCTAGAAAATAATATTAAGATGGATAGGTTTTCAAATATTTTAAATTACATACATTTCAAAACGTAAAATTTATCACGTAGAAAATATAAACTATTTAACAACCTGTCTCTTCGACGCAATTACGACTGTGGAAACAAATTCCTTGAATTTGTTTTATATCGATTGTTTTATATCATTCTACTCTGAAGTTCTCTTTTGAAAATTGTTCCTTATCTCGTTTAGATTAAATAATTTTGTCTTTATTTACTGTTCATTTCCTAGAGGCAAGTCATAAAAGAGAAATTCTAGTAAAATTTTCCAAAATAACTGCTTAAAAATAACAATGTTGTTCTTAGAATGCAACTGATACGGTCAGAACGTCGAGTTTATCGTGAGAATACTAGTTATAAACAGAATAAGTAAGAACTGCATATGATCCTTAGACACTCAGTGCTGGTTATTAATTACTGCCAGAGGACCACACGAGTCGTACGCAGTATTGCCAACAGTTCATGGAGCAAGTCACTTCAGATGGACAAGAATTTGACAACTGGAATAACAGTGCATGGTTTCATCTCAAGTGTTTCGTCAACTCTTAAAACATGCTCATATCATATCTTACACGAAAAGTCTCAACATAGCTAGAAGGTTGGCGTGTAGACAGCAATATCTCGAAATCACATTTTCATAATCTTCTTTGACGAAACAGTGAATATCAACCCATGTCTGTTACTCGTATAGGGATTTCTAAGCACACTCACAGACGATGAATTTAAGTAACTAACTCTATTGCTTTCGGAACGCACAGTTCATCCCAGAATTAGAAAACGTTCGCCATTGAATTCTATTCAGAGCAAAATCAAGGATTTGATGATGAAGTGGAAAATAATTGCTTTCAGGACAATGCCACACCACACATATAACGAAGATCCATAGCATTTTTGAAAACTGTGTTTTCTAGAACGATCGCTTGTTGATGGTTGTTGCCTTCGAGTTCGCCAGTCCAAGCTTAGAGTAGGGATTAAAGAAGCAGGTCTTTTGTCTCCGGCCTTTGTTGAAATATATATCCCTAGCAGCACAACGATAACGGACTTATACTAAGCCAATAATGTAGATGCTGATTATCGTTGGCGTTCTGGCTAAACGCCGATCTAAATTGGTGTGGTACGGTATTACAACATTCAAAGTTATTCCTGAACCATGAGAAACGTGTTGTACCTCATCCAGAAAAGGTGCAAAAAGAGCTTGGTATATTAAATTATCTATGTCATAACATTCCACGCCTGAGTTAATCAAATACTTAACTAACGTATTATTCTTCAGGAATGGATCCGTGGCGCCGACGGAGATAGCTGTGTGGTCTGAGGCGTTAGGCAAGCGACTCCAGTGTTGTGAGTTCGAATCCCACCCTGGACATGGACATGTGCCTTTAACTTAGTTCTAAGCGTATCAGTTGAATCAGACGAAACAAAGGAACATCAGTTGAAATTAGTAAAATAAAGTTTAAAAACGTGGTAGAAAGGATAAAACAACGAATAACTAATCACAAGATTGCAGGTTTGAATCCGGCCACAAACAAGTGAGATTATTTAAAACTATAAATGAAGAATAAGACCTGTGATGGAATAAATACAGAATAGAAACAAGATTACGTTTCTATTCTGAAACCTATAAAAACATATGTAATTCTGTTTAAGAAAACAGTAAATTCTTGTCAGCGATCAATATCGATTGAAATCGAAAATGTTCGTTACTAATATCGGTCAACTGATGTACCACTGGGGATATAAACTACATAGTAACTAGGGTTTTATAGCAAATAAAATGTTTCAATTTCTTAAGAGGTTAGAGTATTGTGAAAGTAATAACAATAATAATAAGATAGTGCCTAACTGAAACCAAACTGGAACCCAACAATTTCTCAATAAACACCCCTTCATGACTAGACGTTCCTGACATAGCATTGCATGTACGAATATTGATAGCGGGTTTCATCAGCCTTCGTTAAGAATGTAACGAAATCGTTCGTTAACGAATGTAATGTATTTTAAAGCTCTTAAAGCTACGTAACGATTCGCTAAAATCTAACGAAGATTGGTGAAATCCGCCATGAGATTCTGAAGATGTTTGTTCTTAATGCACACGTGAATGCGCAAGAAGCTGGACTGGATTAAAACCCCAATCACGATATATTCATCATAGCACTAAGGTTCGTTGGAAAGACATTAGCTAGAGCCAGGGTTCTGATCGTTATGCAAACCATGCTAGCCTCTGAATATCCAACTTTCCTAATTGGTAACTTATGAAAGCACCTGATTCTGTTTCGTTAAACGATTGTTCTAGCTTCTATATTTCTCTTTGGAATATTAATTATAGCTATATTTATGAAAATGGAACACACGTTTCAAATATAATATCTTACCTTTTTTTGTCAGGTTGTTATATTCACAAATGAAATATAATTTTTTGCTGCACTTTATATCATTAAGTCGCCCATATCGGTTTACAGAGCCACAAAATTCATTAAATTCCCTGTTTCCTGCATTTGGTTCACACTGATTCCAATCTTCGTAGCCGGCTTCTTTCAAAGTTTCACCTATTTGTCAACGATAATATACAGATTAATGGCATCAAGTAAACTAAGAAGTAATGTTCAAGCTTTCATTAAGAGCAGTTATAAATTAAATACAATAATTCTGACATCGATGGGAACAAATATGAAAGAGATTGAAAGATTTAATCCTACTATATTAAAAGTTTATATTGTACAAGATTGGAATACTAAAAGAAACTTGTCGTGTCAAACGAACATCTATGACAATGAGACGGGATATTCATGTCACTGTTTGTGTCATTCGAGGGTATTAAAGTGTTTATCACGCTGAATCACATGTTCACAGAACAGAACTTCAGATTGATAAACTTTCTATTGCGGGAAAATCTTACACAGTAAGTATTTGGAGAACTCGGATAAAATAGGCATAAAATAGTCTATAGGTGTCGTCTGATGATGAAAATAGTTATAATTCAGTGGAGTTGCCATCAGCGAGCCATGCTAATCTACCAAGTGCATTGAGAAGTTATGTGGCGCTGTATGAGAATATTAATGGCAAGGGATTTTCCCCATTAGGACAAGAAAAACGTACAACTAGAATTGAGCAACAATACCTACAAGGAATAATGGCTATTAACGGAAAAGAAATAGTAACCTTGAGCTATAATGTGTTAAGCAGGGAGGAATATAATATAGTGTGTTTGATCAAACCAGAAAACAATATGGAAAGTATTACATGAATGACTACGTAGCAAAGACAGAGATTTGAAATTCAACGTTCTATCATGTAACGATATCATAAACTTAGTTTTCTTGGAATTATTTTAATAGTGAATATACTAATGAACGGTATACTACAAAAATGAAGATTTTGCAGTGCATTGTAAAAGAAATGTGATGTGAGGCTGTTACTTCATCAAAATCTTCTAATCAATCATGTTAGCTCTCTTTACTCACGAGAATGTAGATGACATCATAGTAAAACTGTTTATAATTCTTGCATTGTAAATTTTGAATCAACTCAAATATTCCAATTGATTTTGCTTTCAGTTACACTGAATAATTGACAATTTATGTATTTATTCTGCTAATAGAATATATTAACCTTTCTGAAGCAAGTAGCACTGAATTGTAGGAAATAAATTACTTGAAGTGATGAAGGATGTAGGTTTCATTTTCAACGTTGGAAGGAGAGCTAATATATTAAATTTATCTTGAAAGCATACCATTACGTCCCGTTGCCTATAAAATCTGAATGCAAGGACCAAAAATGATGTCACGACTTTCCCATTTCTGTTATACGTGGTGTTACGTGCTATGGGGCATTATAACGACATTGGACATAAAACGTTAATATTTTGGAAGATAGGTGAGACAGAAGGTAGTTTTCTTCATGTTCTTTTTTTAGATAATTCTTTATGTGGTCGGATTTGGTTCATGACAAGAATGTAAACAAACTATAGTTGAATGCATTATGGTTGTTTAAGGAATACGTTCAATACACATATATTTAGATAGAGAAATTACAGCACGTTAAAATTGGTTCGAAAGCGTTGAATATTTTACCTTGCACTGCACTATAGTTGATGCTACTTTTCAAATGCACGTTCTTTCCCACTCAGCATTTTGTTTGTTCCTTTCGGAAATTGGTGTGGTTTAAATTGCACGAAATCTCTAAAGTACATCCTTTTCGGTTTTGTAAAATTTAACGATTCGCAATGTTTTGTTTCGATTACAAAAAAAGTTCAAAAGTCCTTCGTCGCGTTCGCAAACCATAAGCCAGTCTCCTCATAGAAATTCGTTCTGTAAATTTATTCCTAACCTGAATATAGTATACCTTGGCTGTATTATCAAATTGGAGGTTAGGTTAAGTTTAAAAATGGAAAATACATATGAAATGTCTGACAAACAAATTTGGAATATCAAAGTTAAATTTCTGCCCAATAGTTTTATTTGTAATTAATCTTTCTCGTAGAAAGAAATGTTATACTTTGGTGATTGCAGAAGTTTTGTTTAACTGGGCTAAAGTGTAGAATGTCTATCATATTTGAAAATTGAAAATAACCTAATATGTGTGAAATCTTGTCTCTGCTTATAGGCTGAGCATTTCTGTTAACAATTAATTTACCTTCTGATATGTGAAATTAACAGCATCTTTAAAACACGTTTTGATGTGCTAAAATTCTATTCAGAAACTTTTTTTTTCCTTTTTTAAAGAAATTCAGCAATCATTGTTTTTCATTGCGTTTGTTATTCTTAAGCAAGAATAAATTATATTTTACCAGATATTCCTTGTGTTAAGGGTTTTATTAAGAAGTAGGTAGCTTACCATTTCTGTGGTATTGCTGTATCCCAATCTTTCGCTATTTTAGTTCGCGAAGTGTTATTTCATGTTTAAAGAGAAAGTAAATTCACATGAAGTTAAGTTTTCGCTGTTTTTATGCGATGCTTCAGCAAACATTAGGGAATAGCCAAATTAGTTGAGTTTATCTAAATTTCGTGATTAATGTTAACTTGTGCGCCGCTGCGTTAAGACTTGTACATTTTAGGGACCTAGTTGTGTTAGGTCACTAAAATAGCGTTTTGTGTTCTGCTTTCCTGCGGGATGTTCTCGCCTGCTTCTTTCGCCCCCCTTCCCCTCGCTTTCAGGGGTCTTTTGATTCGTGTTCTAGGCTTCTGCTTTTTGTCAACTTTCTGCGTTTTGTCAACTATCTGCGTTTTTGGCACTTCTTTTCTAGCTTCTTCCATGTATGCTTTTTGGTTCAAGACTAGTGCGTGTTCTGTCTTCGATGGTCGTAGGCTGAAAAGCAAGGCACTGATGGGTAGGTACCCGCCTTATCTTCAGGTCCGATAGTGGTTCTTTTTATTTAATTATATTTATATTTAATGTTTTAAAGCATTATACTAGTATTTGGAAGGAATATTATTATTATTGTTAGTAGTAGTAGTTGTTGTTGTTGTCGATGTAGAAGTAGTAGTAATAGTAGTTGGTGTTGTAGTAGTGGTATTAGTAGTAGTAATAACAATTGTAGTATTAGTATTATTAGTAAGAGTATTATTACTATTACTATTAGTAGTAGTAGTATTGGTGGTGGTGGTGGTAGTAGTAAAAGCTATAGCATATCTGCACCACGGGTGCGCAGCCTCCTAAAGAGTATGGTTACGCTAAAGCGGGTACAGCCCCCAAAACTTACAAACCGCCACGTAAAAGCGAATAGTGGTGAATGACCCAATGGCTATTGCCAACATATTTTCTTCACCCCGCACCAACGGGCGGGTAAATCAGCTAGTTTGCAATAAATTGAACTATAATATGTATAATTAAAAATATAGTTTTTGAGATATTTGTATTTTAGTGTTTCCACAAGTGCTCCCCAGGGAGATAGTACTATGAACTACACATCAATGAAGAGATATGTTTTGAATATTTGGTATTTACTCGTCAGTGTAGATCATATGAAATATTACTGAAGCAAAATTATAGTAAAGGCCTCAATAGAGAATAAATAATAGGGTAAACAGCACAATGGATAGTAAATTTAAAATGGAGTGGCGTCATCATGTGAAGCTATTACCAAACTCTGGCAACAATAGCAACGTACTATCATGGCCAAAATTATGTTCACATGACTTTGTTATACACGATTTTTCTCTAAGCCCAGCAGATAGGCCACCCAACTAACGCTGAGTCGGCGGTGTGTGATTCTGAGAGAATGTGTGTGAGCGAGCAAGGGTTGGAATTTTCTTTTATTTAACAGAAAACATTATCACATGTCCTGGGTTCTGAAAAATATATTTATGATTTCTTGTAGTATGTATCAAATAATGAAAAACTTAAGAGAGTACCATTTCAAACAATAAAATAGGAAACCTAACACCATTTTTATTTTAGGTCGGCCACTAGTTGAAGGGTACTGAAAAGTTTAATTCAAATTGTCCAATAGAAAAGATCCTTACCGAACATGGAGAAACAAAAATGAATTTTAAAACCCATGGTTTCTTTCTTTTTTCTTTCTTAATGAATTCCATAGAACACTAACGTTATGCATGAAAGACAAGAGAAGGTCTGTTTCTATCAGTTCTTAAAAATAGGGCACGATGCACGATATTTATGCTTGATAATTTCTGATATTATGTTGTTATTTACGTTATTTTGTATGAGGGTTCCTAAGATATTGTGTGCCTGCATGTGATAAACATCGAAACGAGTATGCTTTCTTCCGACCACCGTACCTTATTTTCTAGAACGTTGCTTTCGTATTCGGGAGGACCTCGGATCGGTACTAGCGGCTGACTGTCCTGACTTAGGTTTTCCCAGCGTTTTCCTCAGTCACTCCAGTCATATACTGGGATGGTACACTTCGCATCAAATCTATTGAGACAGCGAACGCCGTGCAGTTAGGTAACCCAAATGGCACCTTCAAATCCCATAATCGTTTATAGTAAACAGACCCCTTCTTTCTCCTTCCTTCGTCTCGCCCATACTAAAATCAGCAAACATCATGAACAGTTTTTTTTTAAAAAAGATAGACACGTATTAGTATCGATAAAATTAAAGCGAGACGAATCAATATACATAAGTTGATCAAGGGAGAAATTTAAACATACAATGAAACATTGAAACCGATGGATGTATGTTAGACAGAGGCAGAGAAATGAGAGAGAGAGAGTGAGAGAGAGTGAGAAAGAGAGAAGGGAAAATAGAAGAAGAAGAAGTACAGATAAAAAATATGGAATTTAAACGTAGTAAAAAATATTAAGTTCCGTTCCCACAGTATAAAGTTCAGTTCCCACAAATCCAATCTAACAGCAAGAGAGAAGTGATTTTATATTTTTGCAGGGTTATTCGAATATATAAAGGGTGCTTCAAAAATGCATTAAATCACTTTCAAAATGGAGACCAAACTTGGTGGTCAGATTAAATACTTATGATTTCCAGTGAAACTCCAGAGTTCTGATACACATCTAGGATAATGTCAAATGTGTAACACACATTGTTTGTTTGTGCGGGGTTAGTCTGCAAATTCGGTGGGGTTTATTAAACATACTGGTTCGGAATACTTTGTAATCAAGGATGCTGCCACGATTTTCAGATTGGGGGCGTAAAGTCAAAATTGGGAGGGTGGACGTAGAGTTTTGCACAGTTTCTATCAACTTTTGTCGGCAATATGTTAAAGTTGGGGGTAGTCTCGAGGTTTTCCGCTGACATCCCCTACAGGGGCCGGGGTCTAGCGGAATCACTGAATGTTAAAAAAAAAAGCAGTAGATACTGTAGGCCATGCTGACCCATTGATTTGATTTATACTTGATAACCCGTAGGATGAAGGAGAGATTTTAATTATTTCATTCCGTTTGAACAATGATTCTTTAAGGGGTGACCAGGACCGGTGATGTGACCCCGAGAACAAGAAAATTAAGACGCTGAAATTTCCAGTTAAATAGACTTTCCAGACCGTGTCAATCGGGTTCCCGGGTCACTTATATTTGGGTCAGGCACTATCACCGGGTCATCGAAAGTGGCCCGAAATTGGCTCTGGAAGACGCACAAAAGGAGAGAGTGTGTGTAAAGTAAGAGAAAAATAAAGATGAATAGATAGAGAGAAGAAGAAGAGAAAGACACAGCAAAGGTACAATAACAATACAGCAACAAAGAGAGGATGAGAAAGAGACCAATGAAAAACATGAAAATTACATTTTCATTATGCTAAACAGCACACGCACTGTTTACTCGGATTCTGACCAGTGATGCTCAATAGGTTCTCCATAACCCGGAGATAAACCTGTTTGAATACTTCAGTGTATGCGAAAAATAAACTGGTTGGTGGCGAATCGAACCCAGGTTTTCAAATTAGAAGTCCCGCACGCTAGCGATACTCCACAGTTGGATGTACCCAAAATTTGCTTAACAAATGTTATAGTGTTTCTTTCTAAGAATAATAACATGAAAAGTGCATATTTCTGATCAATGACGTGTTGTTAACTTTCCTCGTAACCCCCTGAGACTTCATTTGAACTTTCCCAACCAACATTCGCAAATCGTCTTTCTCACTAAAATGCCTCAGTTGCTCCACTCCACAGTCGGAAATATTCTCCGTTTTGTATGACAAGAGATGATTAGATTATTCACGATTGCTTTGTAAAAAATCTTTGGTTTGAACAGGATTTGAACCCATGGTAATTTGCTTTTAAATTGCAATATCAAGCGCGTTTCCCCTACTAGATTTTTCCACGATTTCAACACCTACGAATAACCAAGTTCAAATGCAAGGAAAATGTAAAATTGAGTCTATGTGTTTCATTTTGTCTGTTTGTATTGTCTGGTAAGTAAATAGATGTGTATGTATGTCCTTTTTGTCATGTCAAATTATGAAATGAATGTATTATGGCTGTTTTACGAACAAACCTCGCATAGGATAACTATTGCTATATTAAGATATTATCATTTATTGTTGTCTATTTTAACTAAACCAGCCTGAAAGAATCTAACATCACCATAAGAAAATTGTCATTAGCAAATCTAGAAGTTAAAACTTCAATTAAAAGTTCTAATACACTTCGTGCAACGTGATAAGTTCAACGTAACACAAATTTTAACTTTTGACAGATTGTATTGTAAATATAATATCGCGCAATCTGAGCCTATTTTGATTTAACCAGTTTCAAAATATACTGATCAATTTTTGTGATACATTTTCAGTCACAAGTTAGGCACCCATCGTCCCCATGCCTGGCGCTCTACATTGCACTCAGCCTCCTATCAAACTGAGTACCAAAGTGCTCTTAGTACTCCTGGGCACCTTGGGAAGGTAAAGTCAGTCGTGCGTCGAACTGACCACTCCACCGCTGTTCGTACTGTAGGTCGAGATGTGGAGCGCTACCTCCACATTCCCCATGCGCCGTTCACGGCGCGTGCGAATAGCACGGAGGATAGCTTTATCTTTACCGTTATTAATTCGTGTAACACAAAAACAGACAGGTAAAAGCGAAAGTTTTCCAGACATTTCCATGAAATTTGCTACAATTGCTCACAAAACCCACTTTCGACACTGTGAAAATAATTTTGGGAAACAAAATTTTACCCCCCCTTTTGGTGGTCCAAACTGAAAAGTTAAGTAGATCGAGATCGAGAGATGCTACAATATTTTATAGACATAATACAGCCTTCACGAAAAGGCCAAGAACAATGGAGAAAGACTGATGTGGGAGGCAATTCGTGAAACAATTAAGAGCAAACCAAGGAACGTGTAGGTGAGAAGAAACAACAGAAAAACAAACCTTAAATTGATGAAGAATGCCTTAAGCTTCATGAGGAAAGAAACAAGCAAGGCAACGATGGCTAAGTAAAAAAAGTGAAGCAAATACCAACCACTACAGTAACGTGAAACGAAACGCCACACTCGGGTTCAGAAACAAAAAGCGAGAATATCTGACGCAGAAGATTCAGAAGATAGAGAAAAACGGGAAGACAAATAACATACGAGACCTATACAAAGGGGTAAACTCGTTAAGAAAAGGTTACCAGCCGAGGTTAGGAATGATTACAAATGAACGTGGAGATCTTCAGGCGGATTCGACTAACTTTATCGATGTGCGGACATTTTATTTCGACAAACTTCTTAATGTATACAACGGGGAATAAACAGAGGAGTAAGAAATCCATACTGCAGAACCGTGGATTTCCGAACCGAGCGAGATCGAGATCGAAATGTCGGTAAAGAAATTGAAAGAATTCAAATCACCAGGAATAGACAATATTCCAGCCAAAATAATTAAAGCGGGAGGAACGGCACCAATGAAGGAACTACATGAATTGATAAGTGCTATATGGAGAAAGGAGGCGCTCCCAAACGAATGTAAAACCTCAATAATAGTTCCGATTTACAAAAAAAGGTGATACATCGAACTGTAATAATTACCGCGGAATCTCATTACTTCCAACCTGCTACAAGGTATTAAGTAATATTCTGTTAACACGCCTAAGTGTAGACGTAAATGAAAGAATTGGAGATCACCAATGTGGATTTAGAAGAAATAGATCCACGTTGGACCAGATTTTCGCCTTGAGACAAATTTTGGAGAAGAAATGGGAATACAATGGGACGGTTCATCAGCTATTCATTGATTTCAAGAAAGCATATGATTCTATCAACAAGGAAAAGTTATACAGTATCCCGATACGATTTGGAATTCCGAAAAAAATGGTTCAATTAGTGAAGATGTATCTCAGCGACCCCATAAGCAGAGTACGGATATGTACTCTGCTACTATATGTCAGATAGTTTCACGATTCGCAACGGATTGAAACAAGGCGAAGCTTTAACACCACTAGTGTTTAACTTTGCGTTAGAATATGCGATTTTAAAAATTAAAGGGGACAAAAAGGGGATCTCATTGAATGGTTTGAATTAACGGTTTGTATACGCAGATGATGTAGGTTTAAGAGGGGACGATATTGATGCACTACAAAACAACACCGATGTCTTAGTAAAAGCGTGCGATAAGATAGGTCTACTGGTAAACATAGATAACACAAAATACATGATAATAAGCCAAAACACATTGAATGAAGGAGATAAAAACATAAGAATTAGTTATGAGGTCATAGAGAAAGTAAACAAATTTAAATATTTGGGAACATAGGTAACAAGCAAAACTGAGGTCACGGAAAAATTAAAAAGTCGCTTAGTATCGGGCAACGCATGTTTCTATTCAGTCCAAAAACTTCTAACATCGCGATTAATATCAAGGAAATTGAAATTGAAAATATACAGAACGGTTATTCTGCCGGTACTACTTTACGGTTGCAACAGTTGGAGTACGACCCTAGCAGATGAACATAAATTACGTGTATTTGAAAATAAGGTTGAGAAAGATATGAGAGCCGAAAACGGACGAGATGAGTGACGAGATGACTGGAGAGTGGAGGAGACTGCATAATGAAAAACTCACGGACTGTACGATTCACCAGATGTTGTAACAATAATGAAATCACGACGACTAAGGTGGGCACGCCATGTAGCTCGCATGGGGGAAAAACGAAGATCATATTCTATCCTGGTTGGAAGGCCGGATGGTAGGGGGGCATTAGGGAGACCGAGACGTCGTTGGAAGGACAATATTAGAAGAGATCTTCGAGAAGTAGGTGTTCATGATGAAAACTGGCTTGATATTGCTCAGGACAGAATCTAATGGCGAACGATTGTTACTGTGGCGATGAACTTGCTAGTTCTATAAGCCAAACGGCCGGTTTCACCAACGCTGGTTAAAACATTAACAATCCATTAAGCGTATTTAACGTCTGATTAAAAGAAATGACTGTTTCTCCAACATCGGTTAACGCTAACGGTCTGTTTAAGCTCCCGTTAACTTTAATCATCCGAATTTCTGTGATTAATTATTTAACAGTACGATAGTGATGTTAGTCAGAAGTCTGAAAAGAGAAAAAAAGGAAAGAAAGTAAAACATACAATTACATGATACTAGAATAAATATATACTTTTGCACACTACAGTTCAATAAGTTTTATCATAGAAAACTATATTTTAAGTAAATAAATTATTAAAATTAACGTCAGCGCTTGGTGCAATGCGCATTGCTATATGAGGACTTGGTGTGGGTCCATTCCTTGTTGGTTTTCGTGGCGTAATTCGTTAGGGCGTGCTTTTCTGAATCACTTTATATTTAATTGCGGTTGTTCGAACCCTGGCCAGGAGACGGATGTTTTTTTTTCATTTCACTAAACGTAAAAGGAACTTGAATGTGATATATATTACATAATATTTTGCTTCTTAAACGTTTTTTATACATTAAAGTTGAATTCAATCTATTTACGTACTTTGCGAAATTAACGTGACGACGCGTTCCATATTTTCCTGAACAGTCACGAAATTTTTCCCAGAAATGTAAATGAATGAAATGAGGGAATGATTTTATTAAAAATTACAATGTTTTTGCTCTAAAATCACTGTTAATTATACTCTAGCACCAAGATGGTAGGATCTACTTAATAGTTTGTGTGGAAATTATATATTACTTTTTAAAAGTAAAGTAACTTACAGTAAATTCGGGTTTCTGAAAGTACTTTGTTTCAGGATGCCCAATATGACTTTCCGATTCGATGTCCCGCATTGGGGTGCGGAAAATAAGAATATTTGATGTGAAATGTAGATATAGAAAAGAGAGACACAAGATAACATGTCCCTGTGATCCAGTGACTCAGGCCCATAGTCAGGGTTTCCTTCTTAGGGGTGGGGATTCCGCTTGAATGTTCAGTTTGAGGGGGGTTAAAGTCAAGATTGGGACGGTGTAACTGAAATTTTGCACAGTTTCTATCGATTTTTGACAGACTTTTTTAAAGTTGGTCGATTTGCGGGTGACATCCCCACAGGAAGAGGGTCTGGCGGAATCACTGCTCAGGGTGCATACTGAGAAGTTTTGTTCACCCGCTCATATTTGTACTGGGTTTCGTCGGGACAGTATTTTTATTGGATCAATAGGTTTTCAGAAAGTTTCATAGGCAATAATGATAGGGCCTAATAATTATATTTTAGGATTTATCTTTAGACAGTAAAACAGTATCATTTAAGCGGTAGTTCGTGAAGTCAAAATAGCTAACCAAAAGGGCAACATGTGACATTTCTTTTGCTTTCAAAGCTGATTGATGTTTTCATGTGTGACATTTTAGTATGGAGCGAGAGCAAAATTTCCTTATCTTTGAAAACGGAATTCTGCTGAAATATTTAAATAGTTGTTGAAAACCAAACTACGAACGACGTTTCCATATATGAAGAAGTCAGGGAGACGCTATGGAATCTACCACAAATTCCCCCGTAAAATTCTCTTCGCCTCATGAAAATCATTTATGTGTGTTTAACCTCTTTATGATCAATGCTCTGCCCAAATGCAGGTCCAGACGCGAACGTCTGAGCAAGGCGAACCGAGGGTTGTTTGCAATAGCCTTACATTGGATGCAGATAAAGTCCTAAGAATAGAACCTACAGTTTAATGTGGACTCTGAACTACTTGTATCGCCAGCAAGAATTAAACCGGTGTTCAGGGCTGTGCTGGAGGGGCTCGCGCGACCCGTTTATTGAATAGATTTGTTCTGAAACTTGTGTTCAACAGTTATAACTCTTCTGTTCCGAGCCCTTGGTAAAATTATTTGAAACAAACTCCTGCCCAGGATCCCTTAATTATAAGGCAGCGATCTTTACCAACCACTCACTCACAGGAATTCTGCAAAGCAGGAAGTAAAATATTTTAAGACCCCCCCCCCAAATTTACCCTGCAACCTGCATTTTGTAGCTTGTGATCCGCCTGGATTTCGTATGAAACTTCCAAGTTGGAAATACTGACTAAAAGCATATTGTTATGTGTTTATGTCTATGTTCCCACGGGATCTGATTGCATGTATGTCTACTACTCTGTTTCATTGTTTATATTTCATGTATTACAAAAGTAAGTTGAATCCAGTTTTAGTGCATCATAGTAAATAGAGCATAAAATACTTGCGTTTACTCGCAGGTCACTGGAATTAAAATTACAGCTTACTAAAGCTGAAGTAGTCCACTCTCGCTTATCCTGAAGGATAAGTAACAGCGAGAAGTACTCAATCTGGCAGCTGCAGTTTGGTCTTATGGTCAAGACGTTAGACAGCTGATCCAAAGATCCCGGGTTCAAATCCCGGGGTCGAATTTTAAATATATTTTTAAAGACAAAGTTTTTTTCGTTTTTTATGTAAATATACAAAAGAGAATTTAATAAAAGTTTTGATTTACAATTTTAAAAGATGCCACTCAATCTAGGATGAATATAAACCCCCCAGGGAAGGATTCACACCGACCGATAGCGAGGGTTTGTCCAAAGGGACCTGGGCGGCGTTAGCCGCGGGGGGGCGCAGCCCGTTGTTAGCGGTGGGCATACGCAAAAGTAATGTTTACTCAAAAGTTCTGTTTAGGCAAAACTTCTGTGCCGGAAGTGTTTCTAAATATGCCGCCATATTAATTCCAGTGACCTGCGGCTAGACGCACGTCGTAAAATTTGCTTTCCGCACTCAGGAGATGGATAAAAGATTCATCTCTGCTTTACTATAATTTATTATGATAATATTTTGCAGGTTGAGCACTTCTCGCTGTTACTTATCCTTCAGGATAAGCGAGAGTGGGCTACTTCCGCTTTAGTAAGCTGTAATTTTAATTCCAGTGACCTGCGAGTAAACGCAAGTATTTTACGCTCTATTTACTATGATGCACTAAAACTGGATTCAACTTACTTTTGTAATACATGAAATATAAACAATGAAACAGAGTAGTAGACATACATGCAACCAGATCCCGTCCGAACATAGACAGAAACACATAACAATATGCTTTTAGTCAGTATTTCCAATTTGGAAGTTTCATACGAAATCCAGGCGGATCACAAGCTACAAAATGCAGGTTGCAGGATAAATTGGGGGGGGGGGTCTTAAGATATTTTACTTCCTGCTTCGCACAATTCCTGTGAGTGAGTGGTTGGTAAAGATCGCTGCCTTATAATTAAGGGATCCTGGGCAGGAGATTGTTTCAAATAATTTTACCAAAGGCTCGGAACAGAAGAGTTATAACTGTTGAACACAAGTTTCAGAACAAATCTATTCAATAAAGGGGACGCGCGAGCCCCTCCAGCACAGCCCTGAACACCGGTTTAATTCTTGCTGGCGATACAAGTGGTTCGGAGTCCACATTAAACTGTAGGTTCTACTCTTAGGACTTTATCTGCATCCAATGTAAGGCTATTGCAAACAACCCTCGGTTCGCCTTGCTCAGACGTTCGCGTCTGGACCTGCATTTGGGCAGAGCACCGATCATAATGAGGTTAAACACACATAAATGATTTTCATGAGGCGGAGAGAATTTTACGGGGGAATTTGTGGCAGATTCCATAGCGTCTCCCTGACTTCTTCATATATGGAAACGTTGTTCGTAGTTTGGTTTTCAATAACTATTTAAATATTTCAGCAGAATTCCGTTTTCAAAGATAAGGAAATTTTGCTCTCGATCCATACTAAAATGTCACACATGAAAACATCAATCAGCTTTGAAAGCAAAAAAAATGTCACATGTTGCCCTTTTGGTTAGCTATTTTGACTTCACGAAATTCCGCTTAAAGGATACTGTTTTACTGTCTAAAGATAAATCCTAAAATATAATTATTAGGCCCTATCATTATTGCCTATGAAACTTTCTGAAAACCTATTGATCCAATAAAAAATACTGTCCCGACGAAACCCAGTACAAATATGAGCGGGTGAACAAAACTTCTCAGTATGCACCCTGAGCAGTGATTCCGCCAGACCCTCTTCCTGTGGGGATGTCACCCGCAAATGAGTGAAGAAGGAAAATGAGGAACTGAAGAAACAAATAGCTATTAATTGTGAGCTTTTAGATAAATTGGAAAACCAATCACGGCGTAACAACCTAATTTTTAGTAATATTGGAAATCGTAATGCAGTTGAATTTTGGGAAGAATCTGAACAACGAGTAATAGAGTTTGTCACAAAACAACTAAATGTAGATTTAAACTCTGAACATATTGAAAGAGCGCATCGACTCGGACGTGGATCAAATGC
>JAGDQP010036973.1:0-18822 GCA_022664845.1 Lepisma saccharinum | reverse complement strand
TATTTGCTTTTTAAAATTGTACTAAAAAGGAAAAAAAAAATAATAAATCTCATTGGCAGCAGTACTGAAATCACTTGAAAATCAAGGCATCACAAGTGCATACATCAAGTTATTTAGAAACATTTACTCGACTGCTTCATCTGTCATTCATTACACTACATCAAGAAAGTGAAAAATTGAAATTTGGAAAAGGGGTAAGTAAGGCAAGGAGATTCAATTTCTCCAAAACTATTTTCAGCTGTCCTGGAAAGAGTGTTCCAAAATTTAAACTGGGATGAAGTTAGAATAAAAATCAATGGCAAATATCGTAATCGCCTACTATTCGCTGATGATATACGTCTGTTTCAAATATAGAACTAGTAACCAGAATGGAAGAATTAGTGTTATAAATAAAAAAAAATGTTCGTTTTTGTCTAAAACCCTTTATTTTTTTTTTAAAAAAAGGAAAAGAACACGAGTGTTCATTTTATTCTTTCGTCTCTTTAAGCAAGAATTACTTGTATATAGGTAATTAAGAATAACCTACATTAGAAATATTTTTGGTATATGCGGGATATTCCGGGCTGCCCAGTTCTCATTGTAGCCAACTTTTTTAAAAAGTTTTTTTTTTCCTTATTTCTTCCATACCGTATGTGCCCCAAACTTAGCTTAAATTTCATTCTACACCATAGAAGAAAGTTTTGGGTGTTCTCGACCTCAAGCACCCAAGTGATCAGTCTTGCCAACCTATTTTAAAATTTAACTTATAAAAATGCCTTTAATAATACAAATTTACACGTGTGCATTGATTTACACTAAATCTGACATACGTGTTCATTAGGTACTGGGACAGGTCATTCAGGCACTCCAGGCACCGTAGTTTTTCAGGGTTGCCAAGCGATTAAAAAAAAATCATATTTGTTATCGTTAGACTTGTCGTTATTGATTTACAAAAAAATTGCCATGTGCATTAGGTACTGGAACAGTTCATGTGAGTACCACCAGCGACGCAGTTGTAAGTGTTGCCATCCAATTTTGAAAATTACATATTGACTTCTTTCATTCAGTTCGACTTATCCGCACGAAGCTTTGAGTAGGGGCCTATACATATTCGACATAATCGAAACATGTTGTTCCCTGTACCCAAGCACCCAGTTGCCAGCGTTGCCACCCTATTTTAAAATTCAATTTTTCTAATAGCCCCCATACTGTTACAAGGCGATAGCTATTCCTATACTTTAAAAAAAACGCGGGAAGTGGCTACAAATAATACTTCTCAGAGCCCTATTGCAACAGACATCACATTAGAAGAAACCTATATGTAGTTGCTTGTTTACAAGAGTATTCATTATGCATTTATACAACTTTCATTATCTCATATCATATAAAAGCACAGTTCTTCGCTATATTTGTAACCTGTTCCAATGAAACCTGTGACGTTCCACGTGACGATTCATTACTCGTAATCACATTGGGGCCAGCTAACATTTGGATCTCCCAAATGTCTAAAAAAATGGTTTCTGCGCATGCGCATGACTGGGAAAAAACTTCAGAGATACAGCAATTTTGTGTCAGGTTGAAGGCTGGCTCATGTCAAGGGAGGGATTATTTGGTACAGAAACTCCTTGAAGTAATGGGAAACAGAAACATTTTCTAACAAAGGTAAATAGTATTAAGGAAGAATATTTAGATGTTTACTGCTATTTTATTCCCCAAATGCAATGTTTTTAACATAAATTAAGTCGTAACATAAATAAATAGAATGTGTTGGCGGAGAGGCGATTCATTTTTTATCCCAAGTACCGTTTTGTATCCCAAGTACCATAGGTTAAAACTGGTCTGAGAAATTCCTTATATGTGTATGTTTATATCTGTTGTTTATATCTTACCTGCTTCTCCTCTATCAGTGTATCAAGATTATTTTGGTTATGTATGTAGCGTATTACCATCAGAAATAAGTATTCTCCTAATAGGCGATTATAATATTTCACAAGTGACAGGAACTGATTTCAATTTTCTTAGCTCAACAACAGTCTATCATGAATTATACAACTTGATGAATTTTTACAATTTGAAATCTCTCAACAATGTTAGAAACATGGCAAAACTTTAGATTTAGTACTTTCTAACTTTCACAGTATTATTGTAACACATGAACATGACTCGGTCGTTTCCGAAGATGTTCATCATCCTGTATCATTAGCTGAGTACACCAAGCAAGTAAAAAATACAACTAAACAACAAACAATAGATTACAACTTTTCCAGAGCCAATTACGAGCAATTATATCGCGACTTTGCATCAGCAGATTGGGAGAGTGTATCTGATAGCTTAACTGTCGAATAAGCTGTCGATTCTTTCTACAATATATTGTATGCCATTTTCGATAAATGTTTACCACGTAAAAGATCTAAACTGAAGTACCCGGTCTGGTTTTCAAATTACGTAATCAAACTCGTCAGGAGAAAGGCATACTACCGTAGAAAATGGAACCAAGCAATCGGCGATGTTAGTTATCATTATAATAAATTTAGAGAATTACGTGCACTTTCCAAAAAAGAAATATATAATGCTTATAAAATATACCTGCGTAATTGCGAGACTGACATTCTAACTGATCCCAAAAACTTTTGGTCATATGTAAAAAATAAAAGAGAGAAGTCGGAATGCAACGTACTTAATTACGAGGGACAGTCCTTAAGTGATGAAACAGATATTGCGAATACATTCATGAAAAACTTTCAAGTGACACACAACGCGTCAAAATATAATCTTGATACTCTAACGCAACACAGTAGTTCCGAAATCTTAGACCAATTATCCCTGGAACACATCGAACTGAGGGACGTTGAAAATGCTATAAAGAAACTGAAACCTCGGTCATCTTTTCGTCCTGACAAAGTGCCACACTATGTTATCAAAGGCTGTATTCAAATACTGAAATATCCGCTACAAGTAATTTTCAACAAATCAATAGCTACCTGTGAATTCCCTACCAAATGGAAACTTGCCGATATTTGCCCCATACCAAAAAGTGCTGGCACGAGTAATGATCCTAAAAATTATCACCCAATAGCCATAATATCTGCACAAGCCTCGAAATTATTATACACGAACAAATATATTCACAAGTTCGTCCAATTATTTCTCCCTTCCAACATGACGTCTTGCCAAAGAAATCGACTGCAACTAACCTTGTTGAATTTATACATTTCTTAGCTACACAAATAGAGAATAAAGGTCAAGTAGATGTAATTTATACAGACTTTTCGAAAGCCTTTGATGTTATTTATCACGATATCCTTCTTAGCCAGCTTGTAACTTTCAACTTTTCAGGGGAAACTTCGTCAGTTAGTAGCGTCTTATTTGTGTCATCGTAAACACCGTGTGCGTTACAAAAATATTATAACCGAGGAATATGTCGTAGGATCTAGGGTACCACAGGGATCGAACCTTGGACCTCTTTTGTTTTATATGCAAATGGCCTGCCTACTGTAATAACATCTTCTAACAAACTTCTGTATGCAGATGGTTTAAAAATCTATCGCAGTATTTCTTCCGAATCGGATGCTGTAGCGTTACAAAACGACATCATTGCAGTCTCGAATTGGTGCAAAACAAACATGTTGTTATTAAACATTACAAAAAAAAGGAACTATTTGAAATTCGATTACAATATTAATGATTCACCATTGGTCCGAGTAGATTCTATTACGGATCTTGGCGTGACATTAAAGCCCAACCTTTCGTTTGATATGCAATTAAGCGTATTATTAGTGAAACTCACAGGAACCTCGGGTTTGTAATGAGATTAGGAAGCGATTTTTCAAATGTTAATGTTCTAAACATTTTATATACAGCGTATGTTCGGTCAAAGTTAGAATACGCTGCGGTAGTATGGCATCCTAATACAAAGAATAACACTCGCCAAATAGAAATTATACAGCCTAAATTTGTTCGCTTTCTGACTTACAAAGAAACAGGAATATGTCCTAAGTTCGAAAGTATTTGGACCTAGCAAACAAATACACATTACAATCTCTGGAAAACAGAAGAGTTAATTTTCTATTATCTTTCCTACACAGACTACTACATAACAATAATAACTCGGAAAGGTTATTGTCAGAAATAGGATTGCACGTCCCGCACAGAGTTACTCGACCTCGTGATGCAGTTTTCCATCTCCCGGCCCAAAGAACGACTGTATTAGATATATCGCCTCTTAGGAGAATGTGCCCTTTATATAATTGTATTCTTAAAACGTGTCCTGATATAGATATATTTAATATAAAAATAAGTCAATTTCATTCGTATATAAGGTAATGAATTGCTTTGACAGAATTTATCACTATGAATCTCCAAATATATAAATATATGTGTGTGTAGAATATGACATGTATCCAATGACAGCTATAAACACATTCCTCAAGTTTGTTGATACGGATTGTTTTAATTCTTTCGGCTTTTATTCCGCAGAGCCGATCAAATTACCTTATGTTCATTCTTTTTTATTGTTTACTAAGTTACAGTGGGTTAGGTTAGGTTATTTTACACAACCTTTTTTTTTATTTTACTGTTTGCAATTAAAGCTACAGTGACCGTATCGGCTCTGCGGAACTTCACCCATTCTTTCCCTTCGTAACTTACCTACTTACGTAGTTAATTAAGAAATTCTTTATATTAGCTTCTTCTGTTATATGGCGGGTGAATGTACTTCCAGTGTAAATATTTTGGTTGCACCCAATGCAGAGAGTGATACAAAATCACGTGGTATGGGCATGAATGCAAGGACACTTTTTCACGGGCGCATGTGTGTTGGTGTACTCACATCACTCTTTGATTTTACATCACATTCTTCTGCATTGTACGGAACCGAAAAAATACAAATAACTACATTAGAAATGAGTAGTTCAATGCCATATAACAGAAGTAACTTACAGAAAGAATTACAGTTAATTGCAATGTTCTCTTTATTCCGATAAATACAGACTCGTTTTGCTAGATTTGCCTTGTGATCTATTTAAAAATGGGTAAGAATTACGTTTTGTCTGTAGTTAAGGAGGTTTAGCATTCAAGGGAATTGTAAAGCATCTCAATGATCTATGTACACATATGAGCGCATTATGTTTGCAGTTCTTTTGTGCAAGACAAGGTGAAAATGTATAGCTGATTACATCCACAATGGAATCACCTTATTAATAGTGTACAAGGGAGCTTTGTACGAAAAGTTCTACTTATGGAGTGCTTTCCCTCAACTATTCCCGATAGTAAATGTTATGAGTAGCTTTGACTAAGATGTAGTTTTAATGTGGAAAGTCATGGTTATATAGCTAGTAATAGTCACTACAACCCAAGAGTTCAAAAGAAACAAATGCATTGCCCACACCTTTCTGAAACAGTTTTGTAAATTGTATATATACACGTGCATTACTGGAAAGTGTTCTACCAAGGAAACTATAATCTACTGTGTTATTTACACATTATATATTGCACACAAATGTGTTGCCTGTAAAATTGCCCAAAGAATGCATCTTCTTAAGTATTTCTTGTATAAACATTATCGATCATCATATTTACATTGCTAGGTAAGAAAGCAACGTTATTTCCGAAAGTACAAGGATACGTATTTAGGAAAATATAAATCATACACTATAATCAGCATAGTTGTCCGCCATATTCCTACGTAATTTAAGGTCGCGTTAAACAGTTAAGGGAGGAAAATCGCGTCCTTAAGTTAAGGGCGAGTTTGAGGAGCTGTTAACCTTGAGGGAGGTTGGTGAAACACTCTGGCGCTGTGAGGAAGCGTTAAATGGACTTAACGCTCCCTGAACATTTAAGGAAGGTCGGTGAAACTAGCCATTAGTCTATTTTGGCTTTGGTTATGATTTTAGAGAAATGAGGACGCCACGTGAGATGATGGTCTAGAATGAGGCCAAGGTAGGTGACAGTTTTGGATGGTTTTATGAAGGACGGAGATGGAATGGCGGTTTAGGGATTTCTGTAGACTTTTGAGCGACTTTTAGGTGGGATGAAAATGATTGCGTGTGTCTTATGGGAATTTATGGTGAGTTCCCGCTTACTGCACCAGGAAGTGAAGGCGTTGATGGTCATGGTGAGTTTGATGTGCTGGATAGGGGAGCTAAATGCGAGGAAGGCGGTGTCATCTGCATATTGGAAAACATGTATATTGGAGGGTAATGGTGGTAGGTCGACAACAATGAGGAGATAAAGAAGTGGAGAGAGTGCGGAGCCTTGAGGAACTCCGCAGTGTAGGAATATTGGATGAGAGGTGCTGTTGTTAATAGATATGTATGCTAGGTGATTTGTGAGAAAGTTGTAGATGAAACGAATAATAGTTATGGGTAGTCGGAATGATTGGAGTTTATAGATGAGAGCGGAGTGCCAGACTTTGTCAAACGCTTTTTCTAAATCGAATAGGACAAGACAGGAAGGGCGAGAACTGTTTAAATTGTTGGTTATCATGTCGGTCAAACGGAGCAGTTGCTATATGAAGGGCGAAATCTTGCTTGGTGTAGGGGAATAAGGTTGTATGGTCAAGGTGAGCATGGAGTCGTTGTACTACGATTTTCTCTAAGGTTTTACTGAAGCGTGAGGTTAATTGGATCGGTCGGTAGAAGGATACAGAGCTAGGAGGTTTTTGAGATTTGAGTAACATGAGGGTTTTGGACGTTTTCCAGGGTAATGGGAAGAAGCCAGTGCGTAGAATAAAGGTATAGATGGCGGCTAGAAGCTGAATGAGGGATGAAGGTACTTCTTTCAAGTGGTGATATGTAATACTATCGATATCAGGTGAGGTTTGACGTTTGTTAGCAAGGATATGAGTTATATCTTCTGTGGCGATGGGTACAGTAAGTGGGTTGCCAGGGAGACGATGTTCTGTATTTGGTTGGAAATATTGTGATGATAAGTTCAGTCGGTCTACGGGATGGCGTCTATCGGGATTAAATGGTAGTGATAGTGTAAATAATTCCTGTAAGTAAGTTGCGAATGCGTCTGCTTTGGTCTGATCGGAGTGAAGTGCTTGGTCGTCTTGTAGAAGTGGGTATGCTATTTTAGTGAATTTACCGGTAAGTGCATTAAACCTTTTCCAGTATTTTGTGGGATGAGCTGTATCGGCGAGTGAGTTGCATGTTTTGACCCATTGCCTAAACTTGTAAGCTTTGATGTAGTTTCGAACTGTGCGTTGCAGTTGGCGATGGAGACAAAGCGATTCCTGATTGCCAGTTCTTTGAAAATCTCAATAGAATTGTCTGGAGCGTCTTATCATGGTAAGATATTGCGGTGGAACGTTAGGTCTGTATAGGTGAATTGTGGTTTGCGAAATGAATTTGTCTGAAGCAGTATGAATAATGTTAGTTATTTGATTTACTGATGTATATAGTTCATCTTCGGAAGTGGATTCTTGAGAGGTGTGATTTGGTTATGTATGTATTCACGGTAGCTGTTCCAATCGGCTCGATCAAAGCGAAGTACTTCTTTCGGTGGTGCAGGTTATTGTGGAAATAGATTTTGTTGGCATTGAAAGGTAAGTTTTATGTGTGCATGATCACTTCCCATGAGGTCAGGTCAAGAATTGTTATGGTGCCACGGTTGGCTATATTGGTAGATGTTATGACAATGCCGGGGGTAGTAAAGGAGAGAGGTCTGGTTGGTTTCGGTAATTGATGGATTGTACCGGTAGTTTATATTCAATGAAATTTTGAAAGTTTGTTTTGTCCGTATCAGAGCTCTATGTATGTTGATATCTGCCATTATTATGTAATTGGTGAAACTATTTGATATGTATATGAAGAAATTATATGGTATAGGGTGACCTGGTCTGACATAGATGGTTGCTAGAGTGAGGTAGCTGTTTTGAAATATACGATGGTTATTAAGTGTTCTGGTAGGTTTACTATTGGAGGTGTATGTTGTTTATATGGTACGGTTGTCACAAAGTCGATTGCAGTACCGCCATTGGCACGGAGATCTGGTATCTTACTGTCCTGTCTGAGAAGAGTCTATCTGGAAATTTTAAATGGTTGTTTGGGTTTCAAGTGCATTTCATTGAGTAAAAAGGCTTTGGCGTGTTCCTCTAGCAGAAGTTGTTCAAACAGGATTTTATGTGTTGTGAGTGAACGGATAATGAGAAATAATAATACTAATGCCATAATCTTCATTATTATTAGAGTGAATATGCTGGTGTCTAACTATACTACTGTTTCATAAGCACTTGCAATGAAATGTGCATAGGGGCCTGAGTACGTACCATTGAAATTTACATGTAGTATTGATTTAGCAGCGTGTTGGATTTGTTGCAGTATGAATTGCCTTTGGAATGGATGGAAGTTTTGTAGAGCGACTGTTATAAGTACTTGCTCTATGGTAATTGGTTGATAAACAGATGTGATAGAAGTAGCGTCAGGTTGTTTGGTTTCTGAAGTGCGGATGGGAACAATAAGTTAAGGCCTCGTTGGTTCTGGTGCTGGTCGGGCTTTACAAAGATAGCTAAAAGTAGGATGAGATTTTCCACATGTAGTGTATTTTGGTGGGTTGTTCGTTTCAGTGCATGGTTTCGTAATATGAGGTCCAAAACAGTAGCCGCATTTCTGATCATTTTTGCATTGTGATGTTCAATGAGTGTTATATTGTTGGCACTTTTCGCATCTGATTGGAAGTGGAGGTGAAGAATGGGACGGTTCAGCTCTGTATATGCCTTTGTAAATATAAGGTCCGTAGTTCAGTAAGTCATCTTTTGTGTCTTGACTGGTTGTGATAACGGGTACCATGTAGCTTGGTTCTCCTGTCTCAGTTTTAATGTGGAGGCGTTTTGTGATGGAATGACCTTCTTCTTTCAGTTCTTCTTCGGCTTCCGTGTCGGTGATTGTTGGCTCTACTCCGCATATGACTAGTGATAGTGTTGGAGTGCGACGTGGAGGTGGTGGTTGTCGCGGAGGTTTGTCACCCATACCGCCATGTTTGCTTTTGGTCCAAAAATCTCGAAGCTATACTTGTTCCGTATTTTTGTAGCTAAAGCATGGTCCGGTGAATGAATGATAATCCCGTTTCTTGTTGGTATGATGTGCTGTATCTGGTCCCGTTGCACGTATTTGGTGAACTGCTTCAGTAATATTTTAGTATTTTGAAACTTTGTGTCAAAGTTGGTAAGCAGAAATACATGTTTTTTCTTGGACACTTCTGTTAGACCTGGAAATTGTTCGTGGTTATTGATATTCATCTGTTCGTTCTCGGAGTATGTGTCATTGATTGTGTGAGACTTTTTTTAGCGGTGGTGAAGATCGACCGGATCGGTTGTTGGCTGGATGTCTTATCGAGACTGCGTCGGTGTTTCCTGGAAGTTCATAGTGTTGAATATTGAAAAGGTCCTGGTACTACTGCTACTGGAAGTTTATGATGTCCTGGTAGTTGTTGTTCATTCATGATGGGAAATAGTAGGACAAAAGGCCCTACTGATATTATAAGATATGTAGGGTAAGTCACAATTAGTTGTCTTGATGAAACAATGACGTCAGAGGATACTACTGGAAGGGCAATATGATTCTAGTCAATGTGTAGTGACTGCTAGAAAACTCGTACTAACTTCCATCCTCCGACACTGAGAAATGTCGTCTATTCCAAAGTGACAGTACACCTGTTGGCCTTTCTGTGCGTATATTACACAAGGTAATCCAAAACAGGTTAATTAACCTCAGTTAGACTAGGAGTAGTTATGTTTGTTATTATTTTTTTATATACAAATTTGTCATGGTGAGACCATGACAAATACCCATTGAAAGGGTTACGCCCTTTTTATGGGAAGAGGTTTTGGTGGATCGTCGGTTGTAGGAAATGGAGTTAGTCTAGGTGGTTGTCGGGAATCTTTTATTCTGTATTTATTAAAACCTGGGATCATTACGATTTTTCATTGTAAGCATTTATTAGGTTGGATTATATATAACTATGAAAAGGTGGGAGGGGCGGGGGATAATACAACAAAATTAAAAAAAAGTTAATTTTTATTTGAAATGAAATTAAAAACACCTTATTTATACAAACAGAAGAATCCATGTGATGAGGTTATGACGTAGACTACGTTTTCCAGATAAGATACAAATAAGTGGGAGGGAGCGAGGTAAAAAAGTAGAGAAGTTCGATGCAAAATACTCCAATATATACACACCACATCACATTTCTACTGAAGTTTTCTTCTTTTTTTAAAAAAAAATTAGTTTCTAGATCAATATATACGTAACATCGTATTTTTAATGAAAGTTCGAAAACGCAAGTTCCAAGGGTTCGCGCTCAACGCTCTTACTAGATGTAATGTCGGCCGAGCGCTCACTTTCAAAGTTAAAACTTTCAAAGAGTTTTTTAAGGAATCCTGTAACTTAAGACAGACTCAGTGAACTCAGCCGTCTCAGATTTACATGTGCACTGAAAGGGTCAGATCTTCCTATGATTAAGTTAAGTAAGCAATACTTCCGCATCCGGTAAAGACCCTTCATTTGATTGATTGAATGAATTGTCATGAACGTCCTAAATGAGTTGGTAAGCTTCTAAAGACGGAACCTACAGAGTTTGGTAAAGGAATTAGTCAATGGATCCCGGCGAGAACTGAACTGGTAACCACGAGCACAGTAAGCGAGCGCACTAACTTCTCGATCACCCCGAGGTTCGTTTATATTAGAGTTTTATGTAAGTGCTGTTTTCTAAATACTAGAAATACACTAACACTACATAAGAGAATTGCTTATTGATACTGAATTTCAATTTCTATAATTTATATTTGATTATTTCTGTGAAATTTATAAATAATTAGTTTCTTTAGTAGCCTTACACTGAGTAATTCTTATAGTTCATATAACATTGACATTTATTACATTAAAGTTACCAGCCACAATGTACTTGAACTCAGTGGCGGATTTCGGCCATGGCATGGTCTCGCCAGGCAAGGCCGGAACAAAAATTAACAGACGCTTGCACGAACAAAGGAAAATCAATGATTTTCCACATAGCATTGGATAAACCGAAATCTACCCCTCCCTTGAATTTATGTCGAGTTAGTTAGGATGACCAGACATCCTTTTTAAGAGTATTATGCTCTTTTAGAGGTTCAAATACTCTATACTTTTTTTCTATTCGAAAATACTCACTATTATACTATTTTCCTTAGTTTTATAACTTTCAACGTAATTTCTAAATTGCGAATACATTTCAGAAGCTTAAACATTAAACATAATTTAATATGATATAAATCCAGTGAACGTACTGGATTTTCAAGTGCATTTTTCAAAGTGAAATTAATGTTTAAGTATCACCAGATCACTTGACTGTGGCGATTTCTGTAGCATGTGGCAACATTTCGAATTTCATTGTTTATTTATGGCCTTTAGGCACCTAAGGCTCAGACCGGGATAGGGGCAGATGAAAGGATGCGGAAAGGTCTCTGCCGGAGTCTGCATTTACCTGGTATGACTGAGGAAAATCCCTGAAAAAATCTTAGTCAGGATAGTCAGCCATTGGGATTAACCTGACGACCTCCCGAATGCTAAGCCAACGAGGATCTACCAGTGAGGAACAGCCGCTTGTTGGTTAACTTTTCGAAAAATGTTAAGTGAACTCTGTCTGTGACAGGATAATTATTAAATGATGACGAAGGCTGGAAGAATGTGAAAGAATAACAGCTTACAGTAATTGTCGTAACAATTAGGAAAGTCGAAGCAACTTCGGCTTATATTTATCGCATCTTAAAGAGAGAAATAAACTCAATTATTTATGTACACAATCTAACGGCAGAAGATTCAAGTAAGTGGTGAAAACCAAGGCATGCTTCGAGAAGTTATAAGCTATAATGGTAGCAATTAACAGAGTTGTATCTTATTTCCAAATAATTAATGTTTTGTGCATGCGCGTCTTTATAGCATATGTCTATAGTATACTCTTTTTTGTCGAACTAATTTCTGGTCACCCTAAGCTAGTTATTGATAGGAGTACGTTTTATTTGAGGAGCCCCATTCTTCTTCTTGCAGGGGGACCCAGTAACTTTTGTTGCACCCCTGGTTAAATATCATAGGATAATATTTCATTTAAATAACATTTTATTTTTAAAAAAATGCCGATGGTTCTTAGTTCATTTGAAATGTATTATCAAAATAGAGTATAACTAAATATCATAGAGGTATAGGAATCTGTTTCATTTAAATAATGTTAAAAAAAACGCCGCTTCGACGAGCTTCAGTCACTCGGCAAGCTTCGGTAATTTTCGAGGAGTATGTGGAACGGTGCCCTAGTTTGCGTCGCTGGTTAACGTCAAGTTACTGAACTTCGGGGCGTGCTCAGACATGCAGATCTAGTCACATACACCATCTGGTGAGACCACTCGACAGTACATGCCATAAGGTTTCGAACGTGTATCTTCGATCTGTCCTGTTATTCACCATTCGAAAAAAAAAAAAAAAATTGTTGCCATGACTTATGACTTAACCATCATATATACAAGATGTAAAATGGCGTCGACCTCGTTTGGAAGACGATATTTTATTTTCAAAAGCAAACTTCCAATGTGTTTCAAGCGTAAATTTTATAATCAATCTGTCTTACCGGTGATGATGTACGGCTGTGAAACTTGGACACTGAGCGCGCAAACAACTCAAAGATTGAGAGTCACACAAAGAACAATGGAGAGATGCGTGCTAGGAATAACCAGGAGGGACATGAAGACAAATGAATGAATTCGCACACAAACAAGCGTAAAAGATATAATCAAGGCTACGAAGAAGATGAAGTGGGGATGGGCCGGTCACATAGGTAGACTAACAAATGGAAGATGGACGACGAATGTACTACAGCGGATTCCCAGAGAAAAGAAACGACCGAGACAACGTCCAAATGCAAGATGTGTGTAGATGAAATCAAGCGTTTTTCAGGGGCTACATGGATGAGGTTAGCAGCAGACCGAGATATGTGGAGAGAAAAGAGGGATGGCCTTCATCCAGCAGTGGATAGAAAACGGCTAAATATAATATATATATATATATGTGTGTGTGTGTGTGTGTGTGTGTGTGTGTTACTAAGAGTTAGCAACCTTGATATGGACGAAACTTCTACCTGGAAGGAAGGACTTTTTGCTGGAACGAAGAATTTCTGTGAGCTCTCATTGTTATGTGCCAAGGTGGAAAAATTCAAATTTTCCGGACAGAAACTGCCCGTAATGCTTGATCAGTCAGCGTGACTTTTTTTTTTCTTCCCAGCAGTGGAGTAAGAAAACTATCCCGTAGCTTTTGCCCTGGTTGGAACAGTAATTAATAAATTTGTTGTGATTAAAATTGACACATATCCCCGAAAAATTAGCTTTAAATTGGAAATTATCAGTAACATTCCATTTAGTTAATTTGGGAGATACTAGCACTAATCTTGAAATTTGAATTGTGTTAATAATGTCTCTGTAATTATATACAAATTGAAGTTCTTTCCAGAAATACTACTGCTTTTAGGATTCCACGATCTATGTATCGAATTCTAATTTATGAACCAAAAAATTTACATGGTTAAATACTTGAAATTATTTGTGAAATCATTGCATAAATTAAATTATAATTGGTTTCAAATGCAAGTACTAGCAGATTAAAAGTATGTGTACAAAATATTTTCATAAATTTATTTTTCATATTTTATTTCAAGAGGTTTTATAAATGTCTGTTGAAAAAAGCTATACAAAATTGATAATTATTAATGTTCCACTGACGTCGCCATCTGTTGCCAAGTTCTTGATTTAGTAATGCATTATAAATACAGAAAGCCTAAATTAAAAACGAAGTATTTAGAGCAATGGAGTTACTGTCTACGTAAAATTTCTGTGAGTTCTTAAAAATAAACTGACTTTTTAATATGTTCTCAGCATTACAGTTCCCCTTTCGTCTTTCTGTGCGATTTAACTGAATTAATAGTGTCAGAAGGTTGGTTAGTGTATTCACACCAGTTTCCTTTCTTCTTTATACTGACTCTAGTATTTCTTAAACCGTTTTCCTACTTTTATCAAAACTTGCTTATTACGCATCTTGTGTGTCCAGCTGTTTTTTTGCGACATTGCTCCCTATTTTATTATTTCGAAAGCTGTTTCCACTCTTTCGTAGAATAGGTTCAATATAACACAATACTCCATACACAATATGAAATCAATCTTTTCTTCATTTATGTGTTCATCAGTTCACAAGTAAGTTTCTCCTTTCACTGTTGTTATGCTCGCCTTTATCTCTTTGTCACATTCCATATCTTCACTTCTTATAATTTTCAGAATGCAAATACTCGAAACTGAGCACCCCTTTCTAGGGATTCCGCCAGGATTTTCAATTTGGGGGAAGGTATAAGTGGAGTTTTGCACGGTTTCTATCGATGTTTGACCGTAAAAAAAAAAAAAGTTGAGGGAGGGGCGGTGCTCTCTCGAATTTGGGGGTTGTATCTCCCCACGGGGAGGGGGGGGGCGGAATCACTGACTCTCTTGCAATTTTGATGTTCACTGAATTTTATTTTACACTTATTTTAAGGCTTTTAAGCAACTGTGGCTTAGGCCTAGTGTTGTAAAAATACGTTTCTTTTCTGGGAAGTTTCTTTTTCGTTTTATTTTTGTTCTTTTTTGAAAACATAATTTTTTCATACAGCAAGTGATTTAATGCTTTACACTGGAGATAATCAATGCAATCAGCAGGATTGGAGTTAAGCTTTCATACATTCATCCCAATTTACTATTGCTTTGTTTTCCTGCAGCCTTACGAGGCAAATGATGGTGTTATGCATTCACTGCCAAATTGCTATACTTCCTATATCTTCACCCTGACAAACATAAGGAATTAACTAAGAACATATGGACTGAAGTTATTCGGTATAATTTGTAATAAAATACTACTAAACCTCCATTTAACTGAAGAAATATGTTCAATCATAATAAGAATTTAAGTTCCTCGAGATAATACAACTTCGATGACATCTTTACTATAAACTGAAAAACTATGAATTCTTACCGAAATATGCTCTCATCCCGTATAAACAATGCATTAATTTCTAATTTCAGTGTTATTCAGCATTTTTATCGTAATTACCATCCACAAAAATAAATTATTTTGAACTCAAAATCCCGGGAAATAACCTGCTTCTATTGAAGGACAGACATATACGAGGTTTGTTTTGGTTTGTTCGTATGTTTTGGTTTAATATTACATCGTTTCTGGATTTGAATTTAATTTTCAAGGTCTTTAGGCAATTTTGGCTCAGGTCGGATGGATGATGATGAGATGAATTGGTGGAATGAAGAAAGTGAGAGGAAATGGGAGAACCCCAAGAAAACCCATGCACGCGGTGTTTATCCACCACAAAGCCCACAGGGCATGAGTAGGGATCGATCCGACGACCTCTAGTATCACAGGTGAGAGTTCTACCAATTGATCCACCGTAGTACAGTGTAAAACTTGATTTTTATACGGACTCGTTCAACTGTGGACTTTGGCCCGTCACGATTCGCCTTTAGCTGTTAAAATCCATACCCATACCCCGAACTCGGGACCTTCGAGCCGATGGCCTACAGCCGCAGACCGAAGGCCACCCGGCCGGCCCTAGTACATTGTGTATCACTATAAAAACACTGGGCATTGCTCCCCCATGTTCCGGGCTCCAAGGTTCGCCACATACCGTGAAAATATATACAGAGACAGTGTAACAAAAATATTTTATGTTATATGCATATTTAAAAAGAGTTGTATAATCGCATAATGAATACTCTTGTAAACAAGCAACTACATATAGGTTTCTTTTAATGCGTCTGTTGCAATAGGGCTCTGAGAACTATTATTTCAAAGCATATCATAACGTAGCCACATCCCGCGGCTCCCCCCGTGCATTTTTGAGAGTATAGGAATAGCTATGGACACGTGACAGTGCGGGGGGCATTTGAAAAATTGAATTTTAAAATAGGGCGGCAACGCTGACAACTGGGTGCTTGGGTCCTGGGAACAACAACAGTATGTTTCAATTGTGTCGAATATGTATACTCAAAGCTTGGTGCGGATATGTTTAACTGAATGGAAGTTGGCAACACTGTCAGCGGTGGTACCTGAAGTACCTCTATCACGTGTCCCAGTTACGTGAATACAAAGTTTGGTTCTAATACATTCAAGAATATGGAAGCTATTAAAAAATATATTTTCTAAAATTGGTTGGCAACACTCACAACTGCGGCGCTGCAAGTATCCACATGAACTGTCCCGGTACTTAATGAACATGTCAAATTTTGTGTAAAGAATGCGGATACCTCCAACGCAAACAAATATGAAATCTAGATTTTTTTAATCGTTTGGCAACCCTGACAAACTACGGTACCTGAAGTGCCTGTATGACCTGTCCCAGTACCTAATGAACACAAATTTAGTGTAAATCAATACACTCGTGTAGATTTGTAAAAACATTTCTATAAGTTGAATTTTAAAATAGGCTGGCAACACTGACCACTTGGGTGTTTGAGGTCGGGACACCCAGAAGTTTCTTCTATTGTATTGAACGATGTCTAAGCTAAGTTTGGGGCAGATACGGCATGGAAGATTAAAAAAAAATGATTATTTGAAAAGTTGGCAACACTGAGAACTGGGCAACCCAGAAAATCTCACATAAAAGTATTTGTAATCTAGGGTTTAATTTATGTTGTATTTCTCTTATGTACTTATTTAAAAGTAATTTTTGCTTAAAGAGACGTTAGCAGTATTACAAGTTGCTGCCCTGAAGAAAAAAAAACGATTTTTTTTTTAAAAAAACGAAGGCTTGTGTTTTTTCAATAAAAAAACGAACTTTTTTTTTCTATTTACAACACTACTCAGGCCTGATGTTTGTTTTGCTTCTGTTAATTTCTATTATCACCCTTTTCGTTATCTTTAATTTCCTTTTTTTTCTTTGTTTCTCACGGTTTTTTAAGTATTACTGGCTTAGGTAGTGTAGTCGGTAGAGTGCTCACCTTATAACCGGACCCCAGTAGCACAGATACATTGAAAACCTGTGAATAAAACGGCAATATCGAAACGTTATTTTAACGTTGTATATGTACTAAAACATCCGCTTGTTCAACGGTTTATTCGAGGTTGAAATCAAAGTTTTCTTCACTGTCAAGTTGACGATGAAGAAAACGTATTTCCAAAAGGTTATTTTTCACATTATATGATGTCAATCTGCTCAACCTTTTCTAGTTGGCCAAAAGAGAGCATTGACATCCCTTGACGGAGAGTTATTGTCTATTGGCATACATATTTTGTCGAAATGTGCCCGTTGTTTTCATGACATATTAATCAATTTGTAAAATTTTCAATTTTCTGCAACGGGGCTCGAAGCTGGAATATTTCCGTGTCCGTTATTTTATAGTTCGTCATTTTGACCACTATGCTATGCCGGCATCTTACGAGTGACTAATATTTTACTATCCCCTTTTATGTTACGAAGTCTGCTTCTTGTTTTTACTCCGGATGTTGAGAATAGGATCACTAAAATCTTCTTTGATATTGAGTTTGTTGCTAAAATCTTCTTTAGGTATAAAATTGCTGCTCTCTGAAGTGCGTCATCATTTTCAATGATTAGAAAGAATATTTCGATTCATGTTTTAACACTGTCTTCGTGGAGAATGTCCTGTACATTTAGTTGCACACGATTCCCCCTGTCAGTTTCAGCAAACTAGTGAGCATTTCAGGCCAGCTTTCCTACAACCACATGCTATTCCACAACCCTGTCTTACATTTGCAAAAAATATACCTTTCATTAGCGCTTCAGCAGGATCCCTCAATGCAGAAAATCATCAGAAGGAGTTACATGATGTTTCGTATATTTTGCTTCGTATCCTACCAACACAGAATATCGGTCCAATAGTATGCACGGCCAATATAGATCAAGCTTGCCCCAATATTGGACAGCTATTGGTCCGATATCATGTGTTGCTAGTGGAAATTATACCAGACAATTTCCGAACTGTGCTGCTTCAATAATACTTAGACGTTTCTCATTTGCATTTCTTTTGTTGTTTTCATACCAAAGGAATGTCCTTTTTCCATACTCTAAGATTAAATGGTAGAGGTTCAAATTATAAAATAATGAACACAAATGAATATATTGTAGTGTAATATTTTGTAGATTAGTTCTGCCATCATTCTTTTATACTTTAAAAGTGATACGCACCACTAGGATGCTACATATTTCGATAAAGAAAGAAATAAACTCACGAAGTGAGCTGCGCTTAACGGCCATCTTGCGTTTAGATAACTAACTTAAGAAGATAACCGTCGTAAGTTGGCGCTCGTTAAAATTGAAACCCGCGTTAACGGTAACTGGCGTTTACATTACTAAAATGATCTCGGGTAACATTAACCATGGTAAGACGTTAGTCATGTAAAGAAGGCATAACTGCATTGTATCCCGTACTGCGGAAGCAAACAACAAGATTTTTTTATTCACAGTCTCGATAATAAGAATATTCTCACCATATTTTTGCAACCATTTTTTATTTCACACTCCTTAAATGCGGACGAAAGTCTCTTTGATTTTATCTATACCCTATATTAAAATAAATTAAAGTTCAAGATTCACGAGGAAAGAAGCATCTTGCCTCATCTAGATTTGTAACCGGTGGACGACCTTTCTCTTTACCAGTTGCACGTACTATACACATTTTTTTTTGCATGCAAATTTTGTGATATTTCGCATCTGCTATAACCACATCGGGCGCAATAATTTTACGGGCTCATTCATCACTGCGTTTACTTACCGATTTTAAGACTGATATGGGCATATGCTCATGATATGTTGAAAATGTGTACGATAGAT
>JAGDQP010036972.1:0-18822 GCA_022664845.1 Lepisma saccharinum | reverse complement strand
TGCGTTCCAAAATTATATATCATTACCTATGTCTTCTTATGGAAACAAATAAGCTGAGTTTACTTCTCCATTAATGAAAGGAATAAACTGATCTTTATTACATCATCTGTTTTTGTGTACTGTCCTCAATATATTTTTTGAATTATCAGCAAGTTACATATTCAAAAGTTGGAACTACTGTGAAAAACATGTTGGTCATAAGAGATCATTAGGGAGAAAAAGGACCATCATAGATTTAAGTCGGGGTGAGAGGTAAAAGAAAAATCGTAATAGTGGGATAAAGGTCTGGTGCATTCGGAATTCACGAGCAATGGGAAGAAAATGTTTGTAGAAGAAAAGAACTCAAGAGTCACAAATCATTCCCACACATCTTTATACATTGAAAGAAAAACCTTTGGAAAGAGACATAGAAGGAAAAAGGCATTTGAGATCTTGATTACGTACTTGCCTAGGTGTTTGAGGAAGAAGATAAAAAAGTCAGGATGACTCCGAGGAGCAGTCAGCAAACCAAAAATCGACCGTCCGTTGTCCATTACAAAGAAAGAGAAAGCAAAGAGTAACGCCAGAAAGGAAATAAACCAAGTAGTCCCGTAAGACATTGGAAGCGCAGAGAAAGAAATACGAATAAAACGAAGGTTGAAGAAAGGAAGAAAAACGCAGTGGTTGTAGAGGACTGGAAGATGATTTTCCCTTCCTTGCTCTTTTCTTAAAGAGTCCATTTCTAAATCTCTACTTACTGGCTCTCGTTTCACACACAAACAGAAGAAACAATATAGTAAAGAGGCAAAAGGATAAAAAGAGGAAAAGAGAATAAGGACGAGAGGAGACAAAAGGACAAAAAGAGAAAGAAGTAGAAAATGGAGGAAATCTCAAAAAAGAACTCTTCTGAAAGGCTAACGTCAGGTCTGCAAATCCTGTTGAATCTACATTTATACGTGGTTACTTGAGAGTCTTCCTTTTCACCATTGGTGGCTATATCTTTATATGTTTAGATTCTTCTAGAAGATTTTCAATACCTACTCTCACACAGACACCCTTCTTTCCTCTCCAACAAGCATCAGAGAATCCCAAGAGAAGCGTGTATATTCCTTTCCGAATAACACGAGATCTTCAGTTCCATCTTGTAAGAAAAGGACTGTTCTGCTCACATTGGTTGCAAGACGGTTTGACGACGGATAAATAAGAAGCCAGAGAGATATTAGAGAACCAAGAAGGAAAATCACAAATAATATTTCCTTTTTAGCTCGTCTTGATTCTTGTTTTTCTTTCAATTGAGAAACTGTGATTTCATTTTTCATTATCTCTTCTCTCTCTCTTACTCTAATTTTCTTTCTATATTTTTGATAGCGTTTATCTGTCCAACGATTAATAATAATAACAATATTTATGCAGAATGTATCTTAATATATTGAACAAATTTACGACACGAACTCCTGACACCAAAAAACAATTTAAAAAGTCTATACAGAAACAGGTTCGATTCTGTTTTTTTTTACAGATACAGAGTTTCCAACTTTGAACTAAAAAAACTGACATGGTAAATACAGTGAAATTTTCGCCATAAATCAGAAGTGACATTAAATTAATGTTTCCATTTCAGAACGTCATATGTACCAATTTGGTGAATATCAGAAGTAACAAAATAGTTCAGTTGGGTTGTCAGTGTTGCCAATGTGGTATATCATTTTTTTAAAAATAGCATTAGATTAGCTTATTGGATATATGGTATCTTTTAGCGATAGTAAACATAAACACAGAACGTAGTGTTGCAAACTGAACCATATACGAGGTGAAATATTCCGCATGCCCAATTTCAACGTATAATATTACATAATATTAGAAGTTTGCAACATTGCGTTATGAGCTTCACATATTATGTTAATCACCACTAGAGGATACCAACCAATTAGCTGAGGTAGTGTAATTTGAAAAAAAAAATCAATATACCAGCTTGGGAACGCTATCAATCCAATGGGATCATTTTTTAGCTGCTAATATTCACGGAATTATTACCAATCAATTTCCGAAAACTAAATGTTATTTTAATGCATCATCTCTGACTTACGGCGAAATATTTATTGTTTGTGCTATTGACCGGAGTCAATTTTGAGCTCGAAGTTAGAAACCTTGTATCTCGAAAACGAAGCGGAATCAAACCCATGTTTATATGGACATTTTCATTGTTTCGGTGTCAGGAATTCGTCTGTGAAATTTGGTCTACACAATAAGGTACGCACGTATGTATTTCTGATCACTATATGAACGCTAGTATTACATTATCATCGTGCTTCTGTGAAGAAGAGAAGTATTACAACTTTAAACAAGAATGTAATAATTACTTATTGACACATTACTAATACAGCTAAAATGTCACCGCAAGATCATTCTGATCAAACGAAAATATAACATATTTGCAATCTCATATTTTGCATAATAAAAATAAAAATTCTCCGAAAATTCTCAATAAACGCAGATATATTATCTTACAAGAGTCAACGTTCATAAATGGTCAAAAATTCAAAAGGAGCGGAGGAATACATACGAGAGCGATATGACATATCACTGCGAGTAAATGTAACAAAATAGTTATTAGGGCGATTTTTAGGTAATTTATGCGGGTTAAAATACCCACCACCCTACCCAAATATTGATAGCCACGTATTCAAACGTTCAGAAGTAAGTATCCAGTTACGTTGGAAACGCCATATATGTTGTGTATCATAGCTAGTACAATAGTAGGGTACCGGAAATTGTTACTACAGAAAATGGAAGATTGAGTCCAAGGACATTGTTCGCAAATAGACAAGGAGAAAAAAAGACCTATGCAAAACTTCACGATGTAAACATCGTGTGCCCGTGAGCACTACGATCCTATTGTTCGATTAAATCGTGTTTATGCGTACCAAATCTCTACGGACCCGTTGGGAATGATGTGGTTTAAGAATTATAATTTCTGTTGCAATTGCCGTAAACTGTCAAATCTCATGTAAAACAAACAGTAAAGGGCGAATCTCATGAACATTTTCTGAAAGCCATGAAGCATTCGAACACATTATGTCACCTTCTGTATAAATATATAAAACGTTCCGCTCTGGAGAGAGTGAAATCAGATACCCGAACAAGGAACAAGAATATACTGGCAATGAGCAGAAATATTCGAATAAGAATTACTGACTTTAATGATGATACGAAAGAAGTCCTCAAGCGTTAATTGCAGACCTATACAAATAATTCAGCGCAGTTACGTTAGGATTCAAGCAAAATAGTGTATTTTTGATCCACCAAATGAGGACACCCTTGCCATTAGTTATAAGAAACGAAAGATGAGGGTGGGAGGACTGTAAAATGTCGTTATTAAAACGTAATATCAGAGTACTCATTTACCTTAGATTTATCCTTAACCCACCTCTTTCAAAGAAGGAAGACTTCGGATGAGCTAACTGGTTCCTGCACCAGAGATTTGTGTAATTATTTTTCAATAGCGTAAGAAAGTTAATTTGGGTTGAAAGACCGCCAATGAATTAAGAATTTGTAAACCAAGAAATGTTTTAAGTAACTAGTGTGTAACATACATATATGCACCAAGCATCTCAAAAGTCACGTATCCCGGTCTTTCATAGAATTTAACCATTAAACCAAACTATATATAGACATCGTTCTTCCACTGAAACACAACCGTGTATATTAGCAAAGTTTTCATAATTTGCAAGAAATATTGAGAGAGAGGTTGGAAATATTTTAGACAAACTGCACTAAAATTCGTATATTTAACTACTTGCAACATTTCTCGGTGCCACTAGAAAATCTGCATAGCTGCTAATCTACTATGAGAAAGAAACTCCTGTTTAAAACTAACATTCTTTGTCCAGGAGTACTAGTTATGCTTCCAAAAATGCGCTTTAAAGAAAAGGAAAAATACAAAAAAAAACCTCTGCCAATACTGTCAGTTCTAAGTGACACTGTGGGATATGTTTTACCTTTATCTATCTTAATATGTAATTTTCAACGAAAAACGAACAATTTTGAAAATATCCAAAGGAAAGTTAACTTGACTACACCCGGCAACACTGGACAAATATAATATACATTCTCGTCCCTTTCCCTACTTTAATGTAATGAAAAACTGACAATCAGAATTCGCACTTTAAATCCCATTCTTTATGAGCATAGTCAATTTGCGATTTTTTCGATTATATTGATTGTTCTTTTTCGATGAAAATGACATGTTGAAGTAGACAGAAGTTAAACATCCCCCTAGTGACACTTCCCAACTAACTTAATTCTAATATTGAAAGTAAACCTACATTTTCCGAATACGCCACTAATACTGTTGCCTAAAGCTTGAAAGCATTTAGATAGGGTTTCTCATGTTCAATCAGTAACCAAGGAGTCTCTGGAGACTTCGGGACATTTTGCAACCAATTAAAGAAATGAAATGTACTGGAAAAAATGGGGGAAAGTACACGTTTTAAAGGAAATTAGTTTGTGCTCGTAACAAGTACTTGATAATGACAGTTAACTCCTCAGAAAGTTTCAATCCAAAACTAGAGTTTAAAAAAAAAAACATAGCTATTTTAAGAATATGACGTTCATGGAAGTAAATGAGAAAATTGAACCTTAAAATACGATTTACGGGAAATCGCCTTCATAACTTTCTCTCTCTCCCCTCTATCTCTCCCCCTCCCTCTCCCCCCTCTCTCTCTTGTTTTTTACTTTACTCTTCAAATGGGTTTTATGGACAAATATACACAGTATGTAAAAATATACATCTGACTCTGACAACATTTTTATAGCCCTGCCTGAATGTTCAGTTATTTGTTAGTTAATGTCTTAGAATTTTCTCAATATACCGGACTATGTGTCAGCGTAAGAATGATGATTATATTTTCTGAATTTATTTTAAGGCCTTTAGGCATCTCAGACTCAGGCCGTAAGAGGGTGGGGGACAGGATGTTTGAAGGTAGACGGCCAGGGCTTTTTGTAGGTACCATCCCAACATTTCCCTGGCCTGATTGAGGAAAAGCCCTGTAGAAACCTCAGTCAAGATGTTCGGACGCTGGAATCGATCCCAGGGCCTCCTGAATGCTAAGCCAATGCTCTACCACTAAGCAATGATTCTATGTGTTTTAGATTACTTTTTTATGAGCTCTGAAAATATGGGTTGTGTAATTTTATAAAGGCTTGTTGTATATAATGTAAAGGCAACAGTAATGGACACTTTAAGGACACTATTCACAGATTTAATTTTTAACTCAAATACAGTTCAAATGTATTGATCAAATAAGAATGTTGTACGTTCTCCATGATTTCTTGTAGTGATTTCTACCCACTACTTTCATTAACATACACTATTTGAGAGTAAATCGCGCTTTTTGTCTACCATTGTTTTTGTACCAGTGAGGACACGGAAAAACCTGGATGTTTCAGTAATAAATACGCTTTAACGGGCATACTGTTAAATTCAGAATAATTTAAATAATCATTGATGATGTTTCGAATAAGAGTACTAAACAAGATATATTTAATGCTGTTCTTCGATTATCTGATTGTTTCATAGAATTGCACGGAGTGATCATTCCGAAGGTTCCGGGTTCAAAAACCGCGATCAACAGGTTTTAACAGATTTTTCCCTTAGTCATACCAAGGGAATGCCCTGATTGCACCTTTAACTTATGGGCAAAGAGTGTCGGAAGAAGGAGTCCGATTCCTTCCCGCTTCTTCTCCCCTTACCCTATCCTGGAATGAGCCATAGATTCCTTTTTGCTATAAAAATGCATATTCTAGGTTGTAATGAAGGGTGTCCAACACTAAAACATATAATGTCATTAATGCGCATCCCCCGCCCATGGTTGGAAAAAATGGGACCAAAAATGTCGACAAACTTATAGTCATGAAGGGTAAATAATCGTTACCTAGTTGAAATGAAACGACTAACAGATTTATTATTTCACCCTCTGAGTGGAATAGCGTGCTCGCTTTGTGCGCTCGTGGTCATGGGTTCAATTTACGCTGAGGGGTATTGAACAAAGTGATTCTGAGCCCACTTTACCAAAAGTTGTAAGTATTGTCTTTAGGAGTATTTTTATTTCAACTCAGTAATGAATAGTAAGTATTCAAACCTGGACACAAACTGACTTTGCCGTACCGGTAATGGACACACCCTGCTTTCCATAACATGTATACGTTATAGTTGGTTTGACCATTTTTATGCTTGAAACAAAGACATTTCGTAATACATTCTAGTGCAGAACAACAAAAGTATTAGTTATTGTAATTACATAAATAAATAATAAAAAAAAAGCTCTTGCCTAACCACTTGCTTAACAGAATGCATGGAAGAGTAGGTGCGACCATGGAACTAAATTCAACATCCTGTCAGAAATATCAGATGAAACCAATGACGAGCTAAAATATTCTGTGGCATCAGAATATACTATATTAAATTTTCCCACGTAGCTTCAATAAATCCCCCTCCCCTTAAGAAAAGTTTATTTTACAACTTTGAAGGTGTTCATTACTGGTTCGTTTACCTGATATATTTTCGCATCATCGTGACATAAAAGAATCTTGGCCTAGAATGATTTCAGGCACACAGCTGTGTACGTAAACACGTCGAGTGAGATATAACTCGCTAAAAAGACTTGAACAATGGATTGGTGGGGTGATTTTTGATCAAACTGTTATAAGAAGAAATGATAATGAGGGAAAGATGTAGCAAGGTAAAGTACTCGTACTTCAAGGATTATTGAGTTCAGTTTTATAGATGTTGATTAGAGAGTAGCTGAGAAGATGTTACTTAATACTGACGAAAACAAATTTAATCATTATGGTAGTGACTCGTAGTAAAAAACGTAAAACAAACTTACACATTTATGTGGTTTGCACATAACGACTGCTGAATGACAACTGAAGAGCAATAATTAAAGACACTGGTCACGTTCTGCAGGAGTAATTATTTTTTGCGAATGATTTTGTTGGAGCTTCGTGCAATACATATATCTAATATTAAATTTCTTTTAGGATACATATATACGACTAATCTCTATATGGTTGAACGTAGAAGTAAATCTTCAAAAGTGGTGTAGATGTTCTGAACATTGGTAAAAATGATAACCGTGACTATGCAGTGTTGATATTTCAATAATATGTTTTATTGGTGGAAAGAAATGCATGTTTAAAGTAAGATATTACTTTCATTTTAAAGCTGCCAACACATTAAACAAAGGTGCGGAACATCCGCACAAAAACCAAAAGAGAAAATAATGTTGACGAGAAACATATAATCATGAAAATAAAATGAAAAGAGATAAAAGAAAAGAAAGTTGAAATTCCATTTCAGATCTCTTCTTCTGATTTTTCTTTTATTTGATTGTCACTTTAAACTTTCAAGGCGAAGAAACGATGTTGAGGAGTTTACAATATCACAGTTTTCTTTGTCTGGAAAAGTTCCAAAAACTGAAGGGTTGAGAGACAGAGAGGAAGGACTAAATTGTGAATGGAGTGTGAATAGGTGCTTAAGAGAAGAGGAGGAAGAATTCGAGACGACATAGTTGTCCCTATTGCCTTATATCCATTCCCCAAAGCAACAATATTCTTCTTCCCCATGGCTTCAAATCTTTGTTAGCTTTCTTTGGAATACAGGATGTATATCCATGCAATTCTTGCGAGAAAGATTTTCCTCCAAAATAAGAAAGAGAAGAGTTTATAAAAGAGTTCTTTTAACAAAAGAAAATAAAATAGTTTATTTAGATGGTTCTTTTGGTTTCTGCGGTATAATTGACTATAAGAAATCTAGTCGTGAACACAAAAGATAACTGTTTACAATCGACTATATATTAATTAGCACGGACATAGATTTTTAATTCTACACTTTCATTCTCAGAAATAATACATGCAATTCTAAGGAAAAGTTAGTCCATTACAATAACTCAGTATTAATCGTACGTAGATATTCTTGCAAATTAATATAATAATGTAAATATTTTTTTATTCCACTGGGGAGGGGTGTGCGTAAGTGCTCGATAAATATTTGGCACTGTATCAACTAACGACTGCTTAACGTAATTAAAGAAACACTGCTCTCTGACAACACAGATCTTACTTTAACAATTACAAAATAAATCCACGTCAATATTTTTAAACTGATTCTAGAAATAATTTTTATATCGAAAGGAGAAGTTCGTTGATCCTCAAAAGAAGAGTACTGCAACGATATTTGAAATCCATCGTGAAGTTGCCTTCGTGCCTCTTGGTTTTCAGGACAAGTAATTTTATATCGTTGTTCTCAGTCCTGGGTACCGTATTTCGTAAGGCTGAAGATGAAATAAGAAAAAAAATAATTCGCTACATTTAGTTAAGGTACTTGTGCAAGCCGTTGATTTTACTAGAAATATATCCAATTATCTGAAGAAATTAAATAACAAAGTAAGGTTGAAGATGTCAGAATATTATGCGTATTAGACAGAATGCATCTCTGAACATGTGTACCTTATTCTTAAATATTATTGTGAGGGCGAGGGCGAAATCATATATAAAGTAGATTAAAGTCTTCTATTCCCCTTCTTCGTCGAGTTCCCAGAGGTGCTCGTTCTGCAGTGGCGGATGCTGTCCAAGCAGTGGTTAGTCAAACGGTCAGATCAAACGATGTAAATACCTGGATGGACATTTTCTTCTTCCCTTATGCTGTTCTGCGCGTACCACAACAGTCTGATCATGTAACTAATCTCACTACTTGGGTTAAGCAAGGAGATCGTTGTTGGCTCGACAATCATCGTGATGCCATTCCTTGCCCTTCAACAAAACGACGGAAAACGAGCTCATCTACTGATTCTTTTAACATCAAGATGGTTGAAAACAAGATTGTTGATGGAGATATTCATGGTGCGGTTCACTTACTTACCTCCGACGACATAATAGTTGCACCAGACGCAAATGTTTTGAAAGATTTAAAGACATCCACCTCCATCTAATTCTTTCACTCTTTCATTCTAATTCATTCTGCTTCCTTAATGTCTCGAGTGTCTGCCTCCAAACTCTTGAAAGATATCAACTCTTTCCCTTCAGGGTTCGCAGGTGGATTGGATGGTCTTCGTCCTTCGATTTTTAAAGATCTTTTGATGTGTAATGATGTTGACTTAAAACATGTTAACTGTCTCTCTCTGAGGTTCGAAATTCGTAGTGCATGATTCTACTTCCTGTCCAACATGTAGGCCGCATAGTAGTATATCTCACCGGATGTTGTTGTAATAAATTAGTACATTAAATGTATTTTTTTTATATTAGTGTTCAAAATGCAGTATATTGTTTTATCAAATTGTGATATTAAATGTGTCATAGTTTTTTTTATTTATCATTAATTGTAATTAAAACCTGTTTACTAATGATAAATCCAGTTTGGTTTGAGCGGAGACTTCTAGTGCATAGACCTGGCAAACACTGGTGCAGTCTTATTTTCAAGTGGCGACTACTAGTTTAATTTAAAGTTGTTTCCTAAAGTCCTAAATTGATTTTTCTCTAAAGCTGTTTAGCATTTCAAATCTTTTTATATACGATCGTGTAGAGACAGGTTCAGTATATTTTATGCACGTTGCAAGAGGATGGAAATAAAATTAGTAAACTTGGTACACACCGATAGGCAAATGTTTCCCGTAAGGTGGTTACTACTTGTACAAGTACTTTATGGCGAAAAAAAAATTGCGTGCTCAAATCATCTAGTGTATGAGCTGAGATCTAGTATTTGCGAGAAGTGACATAGTGTAGTTTACTTACAAAGAACAGATATAATATATATGGATCATAAATTTATTTCTTTGTTTATCTACAACCTTTCTCCAGTGTTGGGTTGATCAAGTTTTCAAAACTAAAGAAAGGCGACCTTGCGGTTTTGTAACTTGTTGCTGCCTGTTGAAAATATATTTAACTCATTACACATTGGCTTAATCACTTTTTATACTTAATACATCTCGCTTATTATCATTGAATGATAAGAACAAATATTTAATAATGGCTATAACATTATTACTACATAATGGAGATGGGCTATTCTATTTGACGAAAACTAATTAAAAGGAACAAATTAATTTCTTGAGAAAAAGCATTGTTGGGTAATGAAGAAAGAGGGAAGAAAATGAAAAGCCTATGCAGACGATCTTTGTCCACAACAAAATCCACATGACACGAACCAGGATTGAACCGGTTACCCCACCCACCAGAGGTAAGCACTCTGACTCCAAGCCTTTTGGTCCCCTTTAGGGCGCAGACTTGAAGAGATGGACAAGCAATATTAAGACATACCATGCTTAAGGTAAAAACAAGAAAAAAGAAAATGTAATTAGTGAAGAACTTACCTTCTACATAGAGTGAAAATAAGGGTAAAGGGCTGAATGCCACTGATGTTTGATTAGAAATAGGCTCTTATAAACTTGAGAAAGTCATTTAGTTCCGAGCTTTTCAATTTTGAAAGATATTTAAATTAGTACTAAGTAATTAAAATGAAATGTTAGATTAGTGTCTCTTGCTTTACCTTTAAATTGGGCAAAGTCATCATCAGTTTTGAAAATTACATGAAATAATTAAAAGCATGAAAAATATGTGGATAGTTACTTTGGTGTCAGTGTGATTTGGAACTTAAATCTCTTTTCAATTTAAGATGGATGGATATAAGGGTCAGAGTACTGGACTACCTTCCCCATATAACTTTACCAGAATTATATTTCCGTACATATAAAGCACATGTTATTTCAAGGGGAACTAGAAAAAGAATTTCTTAACGTAACGTAGTATAAAGTAGAAGAAGAAAAAACGGGGTAGGGAACTGGTCTTTGAGTTTCAAATGACCAACCAACTACTTTAATCAGCCATATTGCGTGGAAAGAAATTTTCCGGAGTACTAATTAAGACATTTTAACGTCACAAAGAAACGTTTTTCGCTCATACATTCACACACACAAAGACAGACACAGAAAGAGTTGCTGCTCGTTCTAGATGTGCCTCCTGAGAATCTAGTAATTGGGGTTAAACCGTGTGTGACGCCTTGTCCCATGTTTTCAGATAAGCCTAGGAATTGAGAGAAATGTGGATTAAGTTTCTTCTATCTCTAAAACGATGTAGAAAAAGAAATAAAACATGAAAGGGAAAAGCTTAAAATAGTAAAAGACTAAAAGAGAGAAAACAGTATAATTATGATGTTAGAAGGAATATTAAAACTCTTTTCGCCAATATTGTTACTGTTGGTCACTGTGTGCTATTTAATTTCCTTAACGTGAGGTATTCACTAATCTAAAACTTTTTGTTAAGCATAAATAATAATATGTTTTGTCATCTTATTTACTTTGTAGAATTACAATTACATTGTTAAACTTTGTTAAATCATAGTCGTAAAACGTCCCTAAGAAAATATCAACTTTGAGAAAGAAAACGAATTATCTATCTGACAGGCATGAATTCATACTACTCGGTATATTACTGTGTGAATCTTTGCGTAAAGGGTAAAAACGTTTAAGTGTGTTACAACTATATAGAATCTTTCAAACTAATTCTAAAACTAATGTTTAGAATTTGAAGAACACATGCGGTAATATTTGAAAGGAAGATCATATCCAATAGTCACTTGAAACAAATATTTAATTAAATAAATTATAAATTTAAAAATTAATGTAGATTGTTGCGAAACGATAAACAAACCTTATGATTTGTATTAAACGTTTCTACGTATTCAAATAAGGTGCGAAAGCATTGGCGTCTGCTATCGCCCTGTTGTGGTAATAATTGCTGAAGAGCATCATAAAAATTAGAATCAAACGATGCTACTAACATAATGGTCCATTTTCGTAACCATTGACATTGTATAAGAAAGATAATCATGCGGCTTTATTAATTTATAAAATTAGTAGATATAAAAGGGAATTTCAAATAATAACATAAATATGATAATATACATGTTATGTAATGCTCTTTCTATCTACGTATCTTTTTTATTTAAAAGAAGAAATTTACTTTGTGGTTCATGAAGATTCTACTTATTTTCTTCCACGTTCATGAAATTAATTTAAGTAGATCAATACGTTGATACTGATAAAAGTATATTGTATAAGATGTGTTAAAAGTTTCCGTTCGTAACATGGAAAGGAGGTAATTTACATGTGAGAAGATAGTTTACTTCCATTTGGGTCACTGTAAAAATAAAAATCTTAATCGTTACCAGTGAGCTCTCCACAGATGAAAAGGAAAACTCTTATAGCCGTCGCCTTCATATTTCAATTAATTAACATTAGTTACAATTGTAAACGTGAACCTAGAAATTGACGGATTTATAACTATTTGTCTAAATATACACAAAAGAAAGTCAATCACTCCAAATATGACTGTGATAAATCAACACTTTCCGGTGTTCGAGAGTGACTATTGATTTTTGTGTTAAATCAACACAATAAGTAGTGGTATTTTCGGTGATTCAAAACAATGCGTGTGTTGGAAGTATTGACTCAATACTGCGATGGTGTTAGCATCATACTCTTCATTATATTGAATCGGTATTGACAACACAACCATTGCATCAAATCACTGAAAACAAGACCGCTTGTTGTTTTGATTTAACACAAAAATCGTTATTCAGCCTGAGACATCGGAAAGTGTTGAATCAATACAGTCACATTTTGCAGTGTACAATATATATAAGGAATATACAAAATGGTTATTTAGGTATGAATTTTAGAACTATTATTATTGACAGATGTATCATTAATTTTCTACATGAAGCTTACATTTAATAACAATTGCAAACAAATATGTATCAACATTTGTGGTAGGTTGTAGTTTTACTATATGTGCATTCTATTCTTAACATTGCATATTTGTATTATGCTCGTGTTAATCAGATTTGTGTCATTTCAGCTACAAAGTAGGTACTTACCAATTGCATCAACACCGTCAAAATGTTACTTTTCTCTCTCTCTCTTTTACAAGAAACGTAAGAAATAGTCCTTAATTTTTACTCCTATACACAATTACAGTTTTGAACCACGCACAGTTTTAATACTTATACGTTTGAATAAGTTTGGTATATTGACTTCTAGCTGGTACATTATATATATTGTGTTCCCTGTTTGGGAGTCGTTCTGTCCATATTCATTGAGACCCATGTTTACTTCAATGAATGTTAATAAATACGTCATTTCACTTTGGAAATTGCTTATGTATCCATCACACAATCCTGAAATATACATAAATGAGTAGAGCATATTTGACTTCGTTCACACTTACAGAAGCAAATCCCACCGAAACAACATTCATTTTTGTTCATTGCAACTTCTTTCGTTTTTTTGGTATGAGAAGTTCACCTGACAATTGTAGGCAAATATTAAATACATACAATGTGTTATTTATTTGTAGTAAAGATTTTTGAATTTCCTGAAATAGAAAGGTATGAAGATGTCAGATTAGATAGATCATAAAAATAACTCTTAAAATTTTGAGTTTGTACAAAATCTTTGCCTTGTTCCGTTTCCAAGAATTGAAATAAAATAAGAAAATGTTTAATGGGAAATCTGTTCTGTTATTTTTTATTAGTATGGAGTTCCGAACAATGAGTACTCAGAAATTATGATGTAAATAAGGTTACATGATAGAGAAAACGTAAAATAATGTGCGAAATATAGGAACTGAAAATACCACGAACATTATGTTTTTATGGATTCAACATTATTTTCATGAATCTGATGTAATCCAAGGTGATTGATGGTTAGTAAAGGATATCAATATATGGCGGGAAATGTTCCGATACGCTATTGAATATTTTAGCATATTATGAGGAGTTATTTTAAAGAAAAAAAGTTTTATGCCTACCCTACAAGACATTGAAATAGAAAAATATTAATATAATCTTTTAAATATAACATAAATATGCGTTATACAAAATATTCTTATTTGATACAAGAAACATTAAGTTACAAAGTTTCTTAGCACAAAATATTAATATTTAGAGTATCTTACCTTTCAATTTATATATAAAAGTTTAGATCGAGTTTTATTATTTCAATATCACAAACATCCCTTGGCTTCCAGGTCCGATATGTGATATTTCGTTTAAGAAATGTTAAACGTTTAGCCGTGTTGAACTAAGAATATAAATAGTGCACAAATGAACTTAAAATACCTAATATATGCATGCAAATATGTACTAAAGAGGAGAAAAATATGCCAAGCAATATGTTCTTGCCAAAATATCTCATCTTGTAAAATCTTTATTACCAGTTACTGAAAAATTCTCATTTTTAGATCTTCATTTTTTATTAAGCTCATATGATTTAACGTGGCAAACATTACTATTTCTAGTACTTCCACTTGAAATGCACTTGTTCACATATTCAAATGCACTTGCTTATAACAACTCTTATTTCGAAGAGTTGCACACGATTACGACCACACCTAGTGTCTTAAATTTTCACACTTGGAACTTCTCTTTTCATCAATAACGTTTTGTACTTCAAATTACTCGTTCTACTTTACTAGATACAATATAATAATATGTAAATCAAACATTATCTGACACATCATATCATGGCCATTTGCAGGCTGTCCATGTCTCGTATTTAGTTTCTCTATACAGAATTTCGTTCGGTTGAGATCCACTAAGATTTTCGGGGATCCATTCTTGGTATCTGTATGAAATGTATATATTTACGCCTAAATTAGACATCTTACATAGAAATCGGAATTTGGGCGATGACGATGAAATATTTAAGGTGTTTATACAAATGATTCATATCTGCTTTTGCATATCTATCATAGATTATCCAGAAAATTGCTGAAATATGTATTTGCATATGCAATATGCATATTCATAACTATCTGGCTCTCATACATAAGTCTACCGAGATAAGGCTCAAAGCAGAATGCAGGCCATGAAAACAAACGAAACAATTAAATACCTTTTTTTAGAATATACAAAACAAGTGAAGATTTTGGGAATCCGAAAACATTTAGATGTCTCAAATATGAGGCGAAAGATCTTACTTACCAGTATTTAACGGAAATTAAAGTGAGGTTATTTCTATGCAAGAGTTGAAGCCAGCATTGAGTGTCCTCGTATGAGCTAATAGAATAAACGGTAGAAGAAACATAGAAAAGGTAAAAGTTATGACATTTGAACACTTTATAGAGCAATGTAACTTAGAAAGGCTCTTTTCGTCTTGAATCCAGGACCCATTTCCCCTGTATACTTGTCACTTCGTTCAAATGATTCGATTTAAGGAACGCATAATAGACAATGTCGAAATTGCTCTTCAAAATTTAAAGCTATTAACAACGGAAAGAGGATCTCTCAAGAACAGGCAGCTACTTTGTTCAGATCCACTTCTGAAACATTCTTCACTCTCCCATTCCCCTATAAAACTTTCTCGTCTTTTCAATTTCCTCCCACTCTCTATATCTTTTCTTCTACCCTCCACTCACTTAACCCCCAGCCCGGTTTTTACTGACAAGTTCTTGAAGCGTGTGCTCTTTAAGTTCGTTATGACTACTAAATGTTACACATTCAGGGTTGCAAGTTACGTGTATTTCTTACTATTTCCCATTAAGAAGTTTGTTGTGGAACTAAGAAACACATTTGATATGTTGAGAAGGAAGAAGAAACGTTTCAAAATAACATTAAAATTTGAAAATAATTCGCCAATTTACATGGCATTTCTGGTATGCTAGAAACAGCATGTGAAGAATGCATGGTGTTACTTTTTTTCCCAAAATAACCTTCTGTGAGGTAAATATTGAAATTAACAGAAAAACTGACAGCCACAGTAGAAAGAATAACTAAGCCTGGAAATCCCAATTTCGATCAGGAAGGCTATCCATTACTCCACCATGGCACTGTCAATTCTATGTGTATATAGAATACTCGCTACACGTTGACACTCTACGAGCTTGTAGTAGCTATTTATGCAATCAAGGCATTCCATATGTGGAGAGATATTCTTTGTAGGTAGCCTCACTTAACGAACATTCCATTCAGTATTCGAATGAAGAAAATATTATCTTTGCTGAAAAGTATTTTCGTAAAATGTACGTAATTTTCAAAGTTTATTCTACAGATATCCGAATCAATTTTTATAACTGTCTATGTCGTGCTTTTGAGTTAGAACATTGGTTTTGTACTTCTTGAAAGAAAAAGTCAATAAGATTTGTGTAAAGGTATGAAGAAGAGAATTAAAAGTATTTTTTTTTTAGCTTCTTGTTCCAATTAACAGTTGGTGTAATATACAGAATCAGTGTAACAGGTATCTTCGAATTATCAATGTGTTGCAATTTTAGATTCACTTCACCTTTTATTTGAGGTCTTGTTAGTAACTGTGTGTGTTGTCACTTTCGTGGAATCGCCAATATTGCATTTATAACGCCAGTGTTGATTGTGAATCTATTTGCAGAAAAGGGATGTCACAGCCTGAAGTAATAATCTAATATGAACGTTATTATTAAGATTTTAGACTCTTCAAAGCTGTCTACCAGGTGTGTAAATATGAAACTTGAATTTGTGCATAGGCGGCTTTAGCTGTCACTGTGGGTACCGTAAAACTGCGTCCTTGGCGCCACTTGCTTGTTTTGACTGCTGATAACGATTTGCAACTCACAACCAGACAGGTTTCATGTTTAATAGCGTTGAACTTGGCGCAATTTGCACCTACAAACTACGATGTGCGGACAGCATTGATTTTTTGTTATCATTTGAAGAAAACTGCTGCAGAATCGCATCACATGCTTGTTGAAGCTTATGGTGATCATGCTCTTGGTAAGTCACAGTGCTATGTGTGGTTTACAAAATTTAAAAGGGGCGATTTCGACGTGAGAAACAAAGAACGTGGAAGACCACCAAAAAAGTTTTTCAGACAGCGAATTGCAAGCTTTGTTGGATGATGATGACGCTCAAACGCAATAACAACTCGCGGATCAATTAAATGTAATACGACAAGCTGTTTCCATACATTTAAAAGTCATGGGCAAGATTCAGAAGGTGGGGAAATGAGTTCCACATGCATTGACTGAACGACAGCAGGAAACCGAAAAACCACTTGCGAGATTCTGCTCGTCGGGTACAAAAGGAAATCATTTCTCCATCGAATTGTGACTAGTTACGAAAAGTGGATCTATTTCGAGAATCCTTAGCGTAAAAGATCACTAAAAGGTCACATGGGTAACTCCATGAGAACCGACGACATACACTGCGAGACTAAATCGCTATGGACGGAACACAATGCTTTGTGTTTGGTAAGATCAGAAGAGAGTGATCTATTATGAAGTGCTGAAATCTGGCGAAACCATTAATACCCAACGTTACCGACAACAAATGATCGATTTGCATCAAGCTTTGCGTGAAAAGCGACCAAAATATGGCCAAAGACAACATAAAGTGATTGTGCTTCACGATAATGCACCCTCCCACACAGCAAAACCTGTCAAGGAAAAGATTGCAACGTTTGGCTAGGAAATCCTCACGGCTCACCAGACTTGGTGCCTTCCGATTTTCACTTATTTGCATCCATGGGACACTCACTTGCTGACCAGTGCTTTACATCTTACGAAAATGTACGAAAATGTCTTGATGAGTGGTTTGCAGCAGAAGATGCACAGTTCTTTTGGTCTGACATCCACACATTGCCGGAACGATGGCAGAAATGTATCGCTAGCGATGGTCAATTCTTTGAATAAAATAGTTCCTAGCATTGCCATACAATCACTGTGTCTTTTCTGTACATAAATTCCGGTTTCGTATTTATCTGGTATCAAGTACTAACAGGGAACGTGAATTAGAAAACATTAGTGAGAACATAATTATGACAAATATGACGAGCACTTAACAGAGTTTTCAGCGTTGAAATTAATGAAACGTTCCTTTAGCCCATATTGCCTAATATTATGTTGTACACGGGCAGCTAAAACGAAAATAAATAAATAAATAAAATCAATATCCCAAAAGTTCAGCTAAAACTAGTCAAATTCTGTTCACCTACAAAACGTTGGATAACTTCATGCGTTTTGATTCCTTGAGTAGAATGTTGAACGACTTAGACATCGGGCGACCGATATCCGCTAATGCCCTATTAACAAAGAAAATAAAAGAAATATATATATTCCATTTATGCTGGTAGAATTTCATTTACAAGATTACAACATTATCTTTCTGTTGTCAGTCAATTTGCTAGATATATTATTTAATATTTCTATTGGAACAAGTGTTAAATTGCATTTGCTATCATTATTGAATTTTATTTCTTAGTTGTTTGTAGCTTTTGTTTCTGAAAGAGAGAAACACAATAATTATGAATAAGTTTTAGAAATTTAATTCACAATAGTATATAATAGACGAGAGATAGGGACTACAATGTTTTGATAACTTGAACTCTTAATTGTTTCAATCTGTGTATATTATATTTCATGCATTAAAGTAATTTATAATACTATATAAATAACCAAAAATTGTATAAGTGACATATATCTTCTTTTTTACATAACAAAGTGTTGGTAACATTTTAAATTCTATAAGTGACAGATATTTTCATTTTTACATAAGGAAGTGTTGGTAACATTTTTCTTCTAATTAAATATAAATTTCATGAACTACGGATGACTCTTACAATTACTATAGATCTGTTGATAAACTGACCACAAACTTTGCTTTATTCATAATCACTTAAAATGATTGCCTTGATGGAGGTATTACAAGAAATATCATATGTTTTTTGAATTCTACTTAAAAGAATCTCTCCTTGAAGGACGTTATTACTTAATTTCCAGTCGTCAATAACATATGGGACGTATGGTTCAAAATTAAAATAC
>JAGDQP010036971.1:0-18823 GCA_022664845.1 Lepisma saccharinum | reverse complement strand
ATAACTAATTGTTGCTTGATGCTGGATTAAAAAATTACTGCCTAATAAAAGTTTTGTGAAAAGTTATCTAAAATAAGAAATTCTTGTGAAAAACGTGCGTTTCCTATTTTAAATTTAACTATTGCAATTTTGTTGACTGTTATCGTGTCATGTGAAACACCCTGTATTTGTATGTCTTCATATCTGTGCTGCATATATTTAGTTACTAACGTAGAATCAATTATACATGTCTGACTTGCAGTATCCAGAAGTGAATCGCGTTTCCAATTGTCTATGCTAATGGGTAAAAATGCTAGATCATCTTTAATGGTAATTGGTACTTCGAGGACATTTGGTTTTCTGTCCTGCAGTTGCTTCATATTTTACTGCAGTATTACTCCGTTTAAAGGTTGTTGATAATTTATGAGGTCACTAAGTTAGGATTGTGATATGTTGTTGTATAAACCTGATTTTGTGATTGCCGTTGGCCTAACTGGTGGTGTTGATTTTGTGGGCGTGATTGATTTTGCCATTGTGGCGGATATTGACGGTTTTGTTGAGTGTATGTTTGCCGAAATCGCGGAGCTTGTCTATAACGTTGATTTTGCCTATTACAATAATATTCGTTGTTATTTTGGTTATACGGATTGTAAAATGAATGATTGCGATTATATGGAGGTTGTTGATATCGTTGTCGTAGATAATTTTGCCTGTAATTTCCATTTTGCTGAAAATTTCCTTGTGGATATCTATTTTGCTGGCGAAAATTTTTGTTATAATTTCTATTGTAACGAAAATTTGGATCAAAATTTTTCCGTTTATAATTTCCTCTCTGACTTATATAATAATTTTGACGTGGTTGTTTAATTTGTTGTTGCTGTCCCGATCGTGGTTGTGTTTTAGGTTTCAATTTTTGAGGATATTTTCGTAATTGTAATGATAATTTTTTCATTTGAACTTGCAACGCTTCAATGTCTTCCGCTGTTTGCGGTTCATCTTTGTGTTTATGGGCAACATTTGGTGATACTTTTATCCATTTCTTATCCTCTTTATCAGAATTTTCTGTTTCAGAGTCAGAACTCGATGCGGATGATGGTAAAGAATCTGTAGAATATGAACGTTTTGTGGTTTTTCTTTTTATGTCTATCCTCTGCACAAACTTTACGTTGTCGGTTGCGCACTGTATAGCGTGTTGTTTCAATCGCTTGCAATTCAGTAAGAAGTTCATTTACTGTTTGAAAGGTTTTACTGCCTATTCGTTCAAGATAATAAGGTCTCAAGCCATTAATAATAAGACTCACCGTAGCGGTTTCGTCGATGTGGTAATCGAATTTTGCTATTAAAGCCTGAATATCGATAACATAATTGGTTACATTCTCGCGTTTTCGCTGTATTCTTTCGCGTAGTTTAATTCCAGCGTCACCTTTAGCACTCGGTTTTCTAAATATTTGCAATATTTTCTTTTTAAAGTTGTCATAAGAAGAAGGTGATATTTATCTATGCACACCTGTATCCTATCTCTATCTTTAACAAGAAATGTTGGTAGCAATTCTTTGCATTTTTCCTGTGACCAATTATTTTGCTTGGCCACATCTTCAAATGATTTGAAGAAGGAATCGATTGAGCCTGTCTTTGAGCTGAATCGTGGCAAAGGTAAACTGTTGTTGTATACAATTACATTTGGAGCCACCATTCTGTCGCTTTCGTCTGATTCAGATGTATTATCAGAATGTCGCGTTTCGTCCGAGTCGCTAGAATTGATGTGGCGGTATTCGCGTCTACGAGTGTTAACCGGCATGAACGTAAGCTATTGCAGATTTCTCCGTCCACATTACATGTCTTTTATTGTAAATTGGATGTTATTGTTATCCCCACATTCCATCCGGAAAGAAAATGTATTACCTGCCTTAAATTTGATAAGCAAGGTAAAAGCCAAAATCTTACTGTGTTAATCTCGTACAAAATTGTACAAATTTCTGTTTGTTAGAAAATATCTTTGCACAATTGAGTAGTATTTCTTGTTCCGGCGCTAGTGTAATTGATCGTGAATATTTCGGAACACAAAGACGAATAGATCGTATGATCTTTGCAGCGTAAAATTGACATAGCGGTAACATCCACGGTTGCATCGTGTATGCAATTTTATCCTAGCGTTTGCCGAATGTAAATTATATCAGCTGTGTTATGTCCACTTGGTAACTTCGCACCTAAGAATGTGGATTTGTCGTCGCTAGTGACAAAAAACTCGATGGTGGTGTATATGGTAGATGTTACGTGTAATGTGAAAGAATCACCTAAAAAATATTGTGCTTTTAAAAGTGCAACAATTGCCTTATTTTTAAACGTCTGTAGTACGTCTAACCTTTGTTGTTCGTTTTGTAAATCAAATACCGAAAATATAAAACGTAGAAGTTTTTGCAAAGTGACTGGTGTCAAAATTTGATTCACTGGTTTTGTTTGTGCAATTTTGTGTGAGATGTAATGTTGGATATCTCCTATACACTGTATTGCTTGAGTAACGATCAAGGGATAATCTAAGTACCATCCTAAAGTGCTTCTAAGGTTAAAAATTACTACTTGTTTTAGCTAAAATTAATTGTACTTTTCTTATTATTTACCAAGACCTTTTTCCTTTCATTTTTAAAATTCACCTGTCCCCCCATTAATAAAAAGGTGGTTCTGGGAGTAGTGACATTGAAAATATTTTATTATTTAAGCCATAAAAATTGGCGTTTTAACTCGCTCTTACGATATAAATTTAAACTCAGCCTGTATTAGTTATTGAGAATAACTAAATTACCCGAAAGTTTTTTTTTTTTGTACATATGGGCTTATAACTAACACTGAAAACGATCATAATTTTTCAAAGTAACGAAAGGCCACGGGAGCTAAATGGTATAACGCTCACTTCTGGTGCTAGGGGTCGTCGGTTCGATCCCTGTTCTGGCCATGTGGGCACGAACACCGTATGCGTGGGTTTTCTCAGGGTACTCCCGTTTTCTTCCACTTTCTTCGTTCCACCAAGTCATCGCATCAAATTCAAGTACCGGTAACGAATAATTGACAGACAGGCAGAGGCAACTATCAATCAAAAATTAAATGTTTTCCGATAATTCAACACATGGGGAACCATTTCTGCTGCATCTTGTATGCTACAAATTGAAGAACATGCGTACCGTCAGATGAACAAAACTTGTGAAAATGTTAAAAGTGCCTTGAGTGACGTAACTACGGAATATATACGAAAGCAAGTTAGTGCTGAGGATAGGACAGCCTTTGCTTTTCAGAAAAAACAAAAGAAGCACAAGAAAGAAGCAAGTAGAAAAATTTAAAAAAATATACAAGAACACCCTATTTTACCCCCCAAAACGTAGTCGCTCTAAATCCATATGAGCACAACGTGTAAGTGAACCTAGAGGATTGTTACTTAATTTTCTGGTGCCTCAACATATTGTTACGTTATTTGTTCGACATTTGTAATCAAGAGACATTTTTTTTTCATCCTTGTGTCAAAAATTTGTTTTTTGAAGGTGAACATGAACAAGATATATCCACAAACTTGCTGGCATCTCGGTTACGTTTTTTGTCATATTTTGTCAGGTGTTTGAAATGTAAACCATAATGGTATGTTTCTTGTATTCGTGGTGGTGAATAATTGAGTGGAGAGCCGAAGTTGTTATCGTCTGAGAGCCAACATTACCGTAACCACCAGAGGAATGGCGAGAGAGTCTAAGACAAATAGAATTGAAAGTTATTGAAAACTATACCAAAGCAAGCTTGCAGCAAGCAATACAGGAGATCATAGAGGCTAAACTAACACGTAATGGTGCACATAGAAAATATGGCATTCCCAAAGCCACACTAAGTTTACATGTTAATTCGAAAACCACTTTAAGGACTTATGGATGACGGACAGTGTTCAGTGGAGCCGAAGAAAACTTGTGTGACGCAGTGGTAAAAGCATCTAGCTGGGGGATTTCTTTCAATTTGGATTACTCATTGCGGTTCATTGCGAAATACTTTAACCCAACAGGGAAGAATTGTTTCAGAATTCAAGCACAATCTACCTGGGAAGGAGTGGGTGGGTGCTTTTTACAAACGATACAAAGATGTCCTGACAATCAGAAAGTGTTCCAGTATTACTCCTCAACGTGGTGCTATTGACCAAAACATTTTTTTGATAATTTCGCAGAGATCGTGAAACACCTTCCTTAAAACTTCTGCTCATAACATTCTTGATTTTTGTTTTAGAAATATTTTAAACATACTTTCTAAATCTAGAATCATTAAATATATATATATATATATATATATATATTACGATTTAACTTTACACATTGCACGAGGGGAATGTACACAAAAATCATGTAAAACCTAGAGTACGTAAATCTAAGAATACTTAAATTACAAAATTTGGACCCTAAACAATTTTTACATACAGATTTGTATATTGTGTTTTGTTCAGTTTTTTGTGTACTTTTCAAATCTGAGGTCATTATAAACGTACGTCTCACAGAACATGCTTTACAATGCAGAGTATACGGGATGTTCACCCCAAAACGGATATAAAGATGAACACGGTTTTATTTTTTTTTTTCCAGTGCATCTAATTTTTTGTTAACTAGTTGCATAACATCACTGAAACCCAGTTTATAGCTGATAGAAGTTATACATCCCAACGTTGCAAAACGAAAAAGTTATTTTTAAAAGAACTCAAAATTTTGTTCATCTTCACCCCACCTGACGGTAACTTGAAAAGCATTGCTCTAAAATTATATCAATTTTTTATGACTTTCAGCAATAGTAAGTGTAGTTTTATTCCTATACCATTAAACATATCAATAAAATATTCTCTATGCTTCAACTCGGAAAGGTGAAAATCGGAACTATTTGCATCCCGACGAAAATTGCATCGGGTCAAAAGTTGGGGCGATCCCGACAAATCAGAACGGGTGACAGCTCTGCTACTCACAGAAGTATGTGTACACAGACATTGTACCAGCCCATTGTAGTACAAGTTTACCACACAATATCTTCAGCCAGACGGGAACTACAAGGCGAGTGAGAGACTTTCAGACGTCTGAACGTACCACTAAGCATGTTTAGTGCAGGAAGGGTTTAAGTCTATACTGAATATTTCTTTTTACTTCTGTTCCCAAAGTCATCCCTATAACAAACTTTATTCCTTTAAAAAAAAAAAGGATCCACATTTTTTTTTTTTTTAGATATTCAAGGTCGAAGTCATCATGTGACCTTGAAATGAAAAATTCAATATTTGTCTGTAAAAGTATTTTTATATCAAAACTTTCCTTGGCTTCAAAACAAGCCCAAAATGAATGTTCTACCACAATTAGAAGCCAAGCAAGTTATGATTTTTATTGTTGTTGACCTTGTACGTATATATTTTACGATTTTTCACATGTTGGCAACACTGCCAACATGTGCATCACTGAGAGCTAATATTTTACATATATCTGTAACTTTGTCATCTACCATTCTATGATTTTTCCTGCAAATATGAGATGATCGGGTTGAAAGTCCCATTCTTTGTGACGATTTGGCGTAAAATTGCCCATTGCTAAAAGTCATGGAAATTAAGGATATTGGTATAATTTATTCTGTGATTAGCGCTTACGTTATTTTCATGTAATGTCCTTATATGGTTTAAAATATTGTTGTTTTTTTTAATATAGAAATTTTATGTAGTGTGTGATCCAGGAGCTTGAAATGAATCCCTCGGGAGAATCGCATGTTATGGAAGCTAAAGGAAGAGGAGATAACAGTTTATGGAAGCCTCGGGAGGTAACCGAGTTACGTCGTCCACGTGCCGAAGGTGGTGCTGAACTTCGTCGTCCACATACCGAAAGTGGTGACCTGCGTCGTCCACACGCACAGCAGTATAGTAGTCCAGCAGTTGAAGCTAGTACTTCAGGTATATACTTTGCTTTTCTTAATTATTAATGGTCGTGCGTTTCTTAATTATTCTGTAGAAACAAATATTGCCAACATTCGATTACAGCGTAAATATTTCACCTTTCCACATTTTTAATGTTCGGAAAATGTTTAATTAGTTTTACTAGAAATTTCAAGCTATGTATTAGGAATATCTCATTTAATACATAGGGTCGTAATTTAATCTCACTGATCATGAAGACAGTAGTGGTGTAAATATAGTTTCTTCTTTTTAAAACTTGAATACACAATCTTATTTTAAAGTGTTGTCATAATAATAATTATTAAATTAGTATTTTATTCTGTATTCATTTATATATATTGCAAGTGTAACTTCTGCTGCGAATCTGTTTGACGATGGTTGCAATGATAGAGTATTTACATTAAATATTCGTGATAACATAAGCTTGGAGATCGTTTATTTCTTCACTTTCACCTTTTCTTAGTAATTGTGCGTTTATTGTTAATGGGCTTCTTTTTCCTATACCCCGTTCTACGTGGAATTCGAATTTAAATATTTGTGAACTATGTCAACATCTCAGTTCTTATATAAAAAAAAGGCTGGATCATTTCATGTAAAATCAACACACTTTTTAACAAAATTCTACCTCATCACCCTCTCGGATTTGTATGATTTTTGGTTTATTGCTTGTACGCATAGAATACATCATTTATTATTATTATTATTATTATTATTATTTCCTTTTTCATATTTTTTGACGTAGTGAGTTTTGTTCTATTTGCATTCAAAAATCACAAAAAAGTCAAATTTTGCATGTTTTTAATTTACAGAATTTCTTATTACTCATCAATGATTGATAACTAGAGAGCTCAGAGAGGGGCTCATTTTAAAGCTCTTGAAACGAGCTTTCGTTTGATATGTCATTTGATAGGGTTGCACCAAATTTGATTTTCTCAAAAACTGACATCTCGAAATTTTCAAATAAATTTTTGTGTATTGTACTTCCTTACATCCACCATGAAAATTGTAATTTGGGATGACAATGGGATCACCGTCATATGCCTGCGGAGGAAAAGGCACTTACGGTCCACATTAAGATTTTGAATTTTATTTATGGCCTTCAGCGTTACGCATGTATAAGTTTGGGAAAAAGATACAGGAAGAAATCGGCAAGAGCCCAAGTTCGAGGTACCATCCCGATATTTGACCGGTGTGACTGAGTAAAACCCTAGGTCCACTTTATTGATATTTTATTACGAACTACTATCTAATAGGGATAAACAAAGGATCCTGTTCCTGATAATATTGGAACCGTGTAATCGAATCTTGTAATTGGGACTAAATTCGTAACTTGGAAATTTAAACTCAGGAGCCGGATGTGGTTTTTAGAACCATGAATACGGATCTTGTCCCGAGAATCCGCATCTGAATCTTGTATACGGTTCCTAGATTCGAATACGTCTAACCGGTTCCAAGTTTCGGATCTGGGTACCCAGTTCCAAGATTCGGATTTGGGTACCTGCTTCCAAAATTCAGAATCGTGCATCCAAGTCGACGATCCGGATTCTCGGTTCTAAGAACCGGATCCGAGTACCCGGTTCCAGCAACCAGATCCGGGTCCTCAGTTTGAGTTTAGAAGATACGAATCCTAGTCCCAATTCCAAGATCCAGGTACCCGGTTCTGTTATCAGAAACCGGATCGATTTTTCTCCTCCCTATTGTGCAGAGTGTTGCAAAATAACACCGACAAAACCATTTCACCAGATTCCTGACATGATAAAAAAAAAAAAAATGTATAGGGATCATTGAAGGTACACAGATAATTCGTTTTCGCGCTATAGGCTGCCGAAAGTGTGGAAAACGAACTAGAGCTTGATACTTCCAATACCATTAACAGTAAAACTGAAGCGGCATAGTACTGTCAAAAGACTTCAGATCTTCTCTATCCAAATTGCATATTCCAAAATTGTGCAACGGGGACACATGGGATTCCCCAAGGGAAGTAGGGGTTCCCAGAAATTCTCTGAATTAAAAAAGCTGTCGAAATAAGGAGGAATGGTCCTTTCCACCAAGTGACCATAATTCGTTTGCGGCAGGTCGATATCTCAAACAGATTTCCTTTGCGGGACGATTTTTAAAGTAATGCGAAGTTGCCTAACAAAAGGAGTTTGCTTACATTTCAATGAATGTTCGGTGTATTTATCAGTAAATGAGAATCCCATTGCCCGGTTAGATGGCGGTGATTCCATTTAGCATCTGTACTGGTACGGATTCCCAATCATACTTATCCCCATCTGTACTGGAAAAAGGATTCCCAGTCATACTTATTCGATTCAAAATTTACTCCGGAGAATGTCTGGAAATTCCCTTTTCCTTTGGGGAATCCCTTGCGCTTCCATTGCACAATTTTGGAATATGCATGTTGAGACGGAGTAGATTTTTGAAGTCCTTGAGGGCACCATGCCTCCTCAGTTCTGTGGTTAATGGCATTGGTAATAGCAAGCTCTAAAGTTCATTTTCCCACGCTTTCGGCGGTCTATAGGGCCGGAACGAAGCACTTATTCACCCTCGATGGTCTATCCTTTTATCTTATTTTCATGTCAGGAATCTGGTGAGGTAGTTTTGTCGGTGTTATTATGCAACTTCCTGTATACTAACTAGTTCGTAATAAAATGCCAAAGTGCACCCAGGGTTTTTCTTCTGTCATATGAGGCAAATATCGGGATGGTATCTTGAACTTAGGCTCTGGCCGATTTCTTTCTGTATCCTTTCCCCTACCGTATACCCGCCTGAGCCATTTATGCCTAACGCTGAAGGGCATAAAAAATTCAAATTCTTAATGTGGACCTTAAATAAGTGCCTTTTTCCTACGCAGACATACGACGAAAATATTTTTAATCTCTCGATCCCATTATTATCCAAATTACAGTTTTAATGGTAGCTGTAAAGAAATATGGCCAAAATACAAGATATAAGATTTTAAAAAAAAATCGAGATGTCAGATTTCGAGAAAATCAAATTTGAAAATTTCGGTATAATTTTCGGGAAACAATTTTGGGCAACCCTATCAAGTGACATATCAAACGAAAGCTTGTTACAAGAACTTTAAAATGAGCCCTATCTAGCACCAACCACTGATTAGTAATAAGATTTTTTAAAATTAAAAACAAGAAAAATTGGACTTCGTTGTGGTTTTTCAACGCTAATAGAAAAAAAAAAGAAAAAAAATTGATATACGCCGTGGGTTCAAGCAATAAACCAAAATTGATAGAAATCTAAGTTGGTGAGATAGAGAAGGTGTGTTGAATTGACGTGGAATGGCCCATCTGTTTTAACTGCAACTGAAGTTATTTTCTAAAGACAATGTGATAGTGGGTGTCCGAGAAGTTTCTTTCTCACTGTGCACTGAAAGTAACAGTTATCACGTCAAACTGGTTCCTACATGAGGTGTTCGGAACGAGCCTCACGGACGTCCAAACATCTTTGCACATTGTTTCTATGTATTGGCAAATCCCTTCCCCAAGATATGGGATGCTATTTGTTTTATATTGATCCCGCGTAGGTGGTGCGATTTGTTTTATGTGTTCATCTGTAAGAAGTGTTCCAGAAACTGAAGTGATGTAGCAGTGGGAGTAAAATAATGAAAATTACCAGACATAGAGCACTTCTACGTGGCGCGTCATATCAGATCATATACATACAATCAAATTCCATTCAGATAATTACTCTGTTTACAAGTACATTCAATGCTTAACAATTTTCGGACACCCGGCATCTATGAATTATACAAATAAGGAGGTATCTGAATTGAGAATTTAACCTTGGATTCTGTAAGTAGTTGAAGCATATTACTTCGGCTGCAAGTAGATAGTTGTTGTTATATTTGGTTTTAGGCTAGTCATACAGAAAATATATTCCCTTAATCGCATTGTTAGGATTGACATACCGGTATCATATTGCCAGGATCTTGTTCAGTAGTTACTTAAAAGGGACTGAATAAATACTCATGGGTTCATATTGTATATACTTGAATTATTTAATGGGAATGAAATTCACCAATTTGATTCTAATGTGACACCTTTCAGTTTAATAAGCCACATCAGCCACTTTCCATTCGAGCGTTTAATTCAAATTCAAGGAACTGTCATGATCTAGGTCAGAGGTGTCAAACATACGGCCCGCCGCCGCATAGGTGTTTCGCTTGGCCCGGGTCAAAATATGAAGTTTGTATTAGGTGCGGCCCGCGCCTAATCTGTTAAGCCCCAAGACATATGAATATATTAAATATATGATATTAATCATTATATAATTCCTAGTCCTGTGGTGCAGATATGAATGTAGAACAGCACACACTTCACAAAATTGAGGGGCCACGGTGGCTCAGTTGGTAGAGCGCTCACCTCAGGTGCTAGGGGGCGTCGGATCGATCCCTGCTCATGCCATGTGGGCTTTGTGGTGGACAAACACCGTGTGCGTAGGTTTCCTCCCATTTTCTTCATTCCACCAATTCATCCCATCATCATCCATACGGCCTGAGCCATAGTTGCCTAAAGGCCTTAAAATAAATTCAATTTACAAAATTGAGAAACGAAATGTTGTTTCCCATTGTGTTATGAGGACTAGTGTGTTTACTAAGCAGAGCTTTTACCAGGTTGGTTCTTAATTTGGCACCACAAACTCAATTGAGATAGCACGTGGTAGTAATTAGAAAATATTGTTTGCTTGAAGCGCTGGAGGGAAGAATTTCTTCTTTGTAAAATAGTGCTGTGGTAAGAGAATACAATGTGAGACGCCATTATGACACTAACCATCGTGAATTTTGTACGGCAAATAAACGAGTGAAGAAAGTGGCGAAATTAAACACTAAATTGTCGAAGCAACAGAAAAATTAAGTCTCAGACTCTATCTTTAGACCGTCTTATGTTCTATCTCACAACAACGCATGTCGATCAAAATCCTTCAGCGAGGGAGATTTTTTAAAAGTGTGTCTGGTTATTGCTGCAGATTAGTGCGTACCAAAAATAAATAAATAAAACCAGCCTGTCATGAAACAAAGTTGCGGCGCGTATCACTGATATTAAAGGAAATATAAAAGAAAAAACGGGCAGCTAATTTTATTGTATTTTCCATAGCAATCGACGAGAGCACTGATATAAAAGATGTGCCACAATTTACTGTATTTATTCGAGGTGTGGACGAAGATTGGATTTAACTAATGAACTTGAGAAAAGACACCCACAACAGATTATATTTTCGCAACTCTAGTTGAAGCGATAGGGTTTGTAGGACTTGATTGGATGGAATTTGTCAATATTACAACCAGCGACAAGGCTCAGAAGGTCAGATCTTAAGTAAATTATTTAAGATTTTGGTTGACACATCACGCACTAAATTGGCTACTTCAGGGGAAGAATAAAATCGTTTCGCAGTCATACGACCATGTTCGAGCCTTCAAACCATGAAAAGTAAGATTTCAGCTATATCAAAAATTTGGGGTTACATTTCATCGTGCACTTGATGATTTGACATGGAATGGCCCGTCCCTCTGTGACCTCTTGGTTAGCATATATGACCCACACACCAGTTTGAACTTTACATCCCTGATTTAGGTCCATCTGCATAGGTTATGCTCCTTCATAATTATTTGTTGGTGGTTATTCTGTTCCGGCTCCAAAAAATTTTTGGAAAAAAAGAAGAAGGATCTTATATAATATAGCCTTCTTATCATTTTGCAACTTCTTTTTTTTTATGGGAAATGCAATCTGCTTAAGTTCTTGGTTGCGCCACATGTGGGAGTTTGGTATAAAAGTAGTTTCTTGCAAATTCTTCGTGTGGTCGAAATCTTTATTTTTATTTATTTTTTAAAATGTTTACATATTTTCCAGTAATAAAAGGAGTAATTAATTTGGAGGATTTTAAAAATATATAATTGTGTTAGAAAGCCAATGAATATCAAATTTTCTCTTCATTGAGGCTTAAACAAGCATTTGGTGTACGTTTATAATAAATGACCGTATCATCTTTAACATTCAAGTGAGGTTTGAATAATGTTATTTAAACGTTTTAGGATCAGTGGCTACTGCAAATTTACCTGATGCAAAGGCTGGAGGAGATACGAGCAAAACATCCAAGTTATCAGCAGATGCAAAGGAATTTTATCCTAAAGGTTACCAACCAGAACCGTCAGCAAATTCTCAGATTGAACAGGTAATAAGTCTGGAGAACATTATTTTCTGATTTAGTTGTACTCTCTTTCTCAATGACAAGGCGTAAGTACCCAGAAAGAACATATGTAGTACTCTCTGATAGAAAATTTTCTTCGTGCAGTTTTCTGTGCAGTCATAGTTTATTAATTATTTAATCATTCAAAAATACTGAACTAGAGCATATTTAAGAAAAAGTTGTTTGTGCAGGTTTTATGTTATATTGTGTGATACAATTTGTTTTCTTCGAATTCATTTTTTAATTATTATCATTGCTTAATAAATGTCAGCATCTGATACTCGTTCAATTCGGATAAACTTTTTATCATTTACGTGTTCTTTTAATTCACCTGTCTGTATTAAATTCTATAAATCAGATATGAAAAAGTGAGGAATATGAAGAAGAATTCTGCCGAACAGAAAGTTTGTTTAATAGACTCCTCTGCTGTGTTCTAATCATTTGTTACTAATCAGTGCCATTATATAGTTCAATTATAAAAGGTTCTTGAATACTTATTTGTAAGTAATCATTTAGAACGAACTCCTCGTATTCGAATATTTTATTCGTTAGTCTTCGTTTACATACAGATAGATTTCTTCGATACTGTGTCATTTTCTTCAGTATCAGAGAAAAATTATCCGAATCGGTGTTTAAGGTCTATTGAATTAGTTGTAGGTTGTATGCCAGACTACCATACAGCCTTTGATCACATATATCAAGTAATCGGACTCAACCCTGTGGTCTAGTCGTGAACATCAGTGGGGACAGATCATCAGTACAGAAACGATACAGAAACTAATCCTGATTGTGCTATTCATTATGACAGATTGGTTTTTAATTCCGCCCCATCAGGCGAGTGCTGGGATGTTATCTATAATTGGAACTCTGGCATTTACCCACTCCAGTTGTCTAATATCCTTAGACTTAAGACAAGTTTGTACCGTAGCTGTCAATACAATTTGGTGGCGGTGGTGGGGACACATGAAATTTGTAATTGCAACTGATGTATTTTTATTAAAGTTTGCTCAGTGTGTTTCATGCTGTGGTAAGGTTTGTAGACTGCACGCTGTATACACAGAAATCATTAAAGCAGCTGTAACGAGTTCAACTGTTCCTTAATAGTAGATTGACCTGGATAGATGTCTTGAGTACTACAATTACGTGACAGATTAGTTGAAAGGAAGGACAGGAAGTTAAAACAGGTCAAACTAAGGGGGAGAGGATTAAAAAGGACAAAAGAATGTTTAAATACTCAAATATGAAGTAATTATCAAATTTTCAAAGCTGTCGTATGGAACGTGCGACCGAACCTCATTAATATACATTGTGACCTACTGTCATTGAAATATGTAAATTGACTAATTTGTATAGTTTGAGCTGTACAAGCAGAACTAGTTTAGATATTTACAGCCGTCGCCTTTCTGGAATAAGCTTTGTTCAATATCTCGGTGTAGGATGATGAAGATGTAGCTTAAGCTGATTGTTTTTGGTAACTATAAAAAGGCCACCAGTCAAAAGATTTTTTTTTTTTTTTTCGAGAAATTTCGAAGAACCCAAATCTCTATATATGTATTCACAGTGTATATGTGTTCCATTTTTTTTTCTGCTGTTATAAACTGTGATTTATTCTTTGATGCGGCACAGTCATAAACGAAATGATTTTCTATTTTTTCCACTGTTGGTTGAAAAGAAGGACATTTGTTAATTTTTCTAGAAGAAAACACTGAAAGGCGAGCCTTGACAAGTAAATATCGAGGGTTCCGTGCCAAAAGGGGGTAAGTGACAATGTTGAAATTTTTCAAAAGACAGAAAGAAACTGTCTTGAAATCAATGGTGTTAAGTGCACATTCCAAAATAAATTTCGTTCAATTACTCTCTTAGAAATTTTTATCAGCTACAATATTTTGGTAGTTGATGCAGGACACAACAATAATCATGCTAACATCAAAATCTCAATTTCTTTAAAAATTGTCGCGTACCATCTTTTGCACGGAACCCTCGATATTCTATCAAAGAGGGACGTCTAATAATAATAATAATAATAATAACCACCGGCGTTACAGACCGATATGTCCTGAACCTGCCCCAACGCCATCTGTCCGCGCTTGGTGGAACTGCGTCCACCTGAGTCCACCAGCCACGAACAGGCGTATTAGGGGCTTTGTAGACCGAGTGGCTGTCATGTCTTTATTCACGTGACTCCCCAGTTTTCCTCGCTGGGTGGACGCCGAAAAGTGGTACTGGAGCCGTGAATTGAACCCGGGACCACGTGGACATAAGTCAAACGCTCGAACCAGTAGACTATGGGCCCCTAAGAGGGACGTCTGGTAACCGTAAATTGTAGATAGTGTGTCACTAGAAGTCACAGTTAACAGAATTGCCAAAAGTACTTTCTCCTAAGACCGAAAGTTTTGTTGATTAATATACCAAAAACGCATTTCAGGGTAGGCGAAAGCCATAGTGCTCTTACCATCCATATAATTAATTTTATCTCATCTGACGAAAAACGGATTTAAAAGAGGAACTCTCACTTGATAAAAATTACAACAAAGACTTCTAGTGATGAAATATAAACCATGTTATTGTTTTATTATTTCCATTAATAAAAATTCTGTTCCCGACTAAACGTATTTACAATGATTTTATGTCGTTTCCAGTGTAAAATATTTCTTCTCAGGAGATACCTTGATTGCTTTTACGTGCAGAAACATAGAGTAGGAAGCATAACCATGCCAAACGAGTGTTCTACCACTGAGCTATCAGTGTCACGACCAGCTTCTGTACATAATGAATATTCCTCAAGCATCAGTTCACTCAGACAAAATTAATTGGGGCAAAAGCGATGCACTTCACCAAGTTTGAGGACAGCGACGTATCCAGATTGATGTTCGAACCCCCTGCGAAATTCTGATTTCTATGTAAAATTAGTATAATTTTAAGTGTAATAATAATAATAAATCACAGCCATATTCAATCCACTAGTGGATGAGGCCTCTCCCCGAAGGGAGGAGTTGGTCTACTACTCCCACGCTGACCAGACGGGTTGGGAGAGGAGAGCCGAAGCTCTCACTGTGATCGCCACTGTATTTTATTCACAGCAGCTCCCCAATTGTCCTCACGATGCTGGGTCAACACCGAAATATTTGAGCCCCCATCGGGAATCGAACCCGGGACCGCTCGCACTGAAGTCGAGCGCGCTACCGACTAGGCTACGCAGGAGCTCAATTTTAAGTGTAATTATACATATTTTCCATACATCTCACCCACAAACCAACAATGGATATCTTCAAAAATCCTAGATCCTTCCGCTAAAAATAATCAGTATATACATGCCCGTGTGGAGAATTTTAATTTGAAAATTACCTAAAAATCATCTACTACGTCATCTGGAGACATGGTCTAGTTGAGGTGAGACCGAAAGAATACTTGTGTACAGAAGCTTGTAGTGGCGCTTATAGGTCAGTGGCAGAACACTTTTACCAAAACCGCGTTCTACTCCTGGTCACCGTGGGAAGCAGCTTTTCTATGCATTTTCAACTTGTTTTCTGTGTAAAAGAAATTACCATCTAATGAATACATTATTTGCTATCAATTACCAAACTTAGAGGTAATCATTCACGAATAGTTAAGTCCAAAAATTACGTCCAGATCAATAGCGGTTTCTTTTTCCAGTCACAACCTAACGTTTCAAGTTAGTAAATTTAACACGAAATCTGCTACATTAAAAGTCGGATGTTTTCTCTGACTTTTTTTGGACTGCATCCTGCACTGCATTGTAGAACAGTGCAGAAGACCAAGTGAGTAACGATTCGTATGATGGAATCCCTATTTATAGGAAGCTTTAGTTTCCTGTTCTGTGCAGCAGCAGTACTACTTAGATTGATTGAAGTATTAGTAACGTCCTACAAGAGCAGGTGAGCTTTGAAGACGGGACGTACAGATTTGGTGAAGTGGACTTGGAACCATTCCGTTCAGTGGACCCCACTGGGAAGTGAACCCGTAACCACGGACAAAGAAATGAGCTATTTAGAAGAGCAAGTTAAGAGACAATTCAATTTGTGGATCATATGATGCGAATATACAACTGAGGTGGAAGTTTCCCTCTGTTGATCTACAGGGTGTCCGATAAGAAGTCATGCTCCGCCAGCTTTGAACTGTGATAGTTAGCGAACGAAACGAGGTATGCGAATGTTGGGTTATAAACAAATTAAATGTTATCCGTGGATATATTTTCCGAGGAATTCCAATATACAAGTCAAATTTCTTTACAAAGAAAGTCGTTATAACGAAGTTTTTCGAAATCCCCGCCGATTTCTTCTCCAACACAATATTCATTACAACTAATTTTCGTTAGAACGAAATAAAACCTCTCGTCCTGTAAAATTCGTTATAACTGAATTTTACCTGTACCACGTATGTAACGTCAGGATCCGCGCATGTTAAACTATCGAACTAGGCCGATGTGTGTTGTTTGCACTATGTGGAATGACAGTAAATTAACTTTTTATTATGTCAACACGAAATCTGAGTTTTTAGAGAATTTCTTGGCAACTGGTAACAATTTGAGCACTAGATGGATACCTGTACAACATAACAATAAAAATAATGAAGTCAGTGATAATGAAAATGTTAACTTCCATAACACAGATAATTAACACAATGACTATTTGTTGGTTAGCAAACAATACGAACTAATCTCTACACAATAGAGACAGCTATCTATGAATCCTACCTGTGAGTGAGTTCGATCAACCATTGCTAGTCAGAGTTTTTTCATGATAGGATTATTATTGGCAAGGGGTTGTGGACCCTCGTTTCCCAAAACTATTCCCGGCTGACTGTGTAGTCTGAGGCATCAGGCCAGCGTCTACAAGGTTCTGGGTTCGAGTCCCGCCTATGGCATGGGTGTTTGTGAATTTTAAAAACTTAACATCTAATAGAATCAAGACGGACCGAAGGCATTAGTTACTATAATAATCTACAGTTCAAAATTTTCGTTAAGTTTAATTTTACCAAACGGTTGTTACCCAGTTGGTAGTGTTATCTTAGGAATCGTATCTGAGATTTTTCCTGTCACCAGGCGAATACCTTGTTGGTACCTTCAAACAATCCCTTGGCCGTTTCCCTTCCTACATCCACTCTCGTATCCTATCCCGACTTGCGCCAAAGTTGCCTAAAAGCTATAAATAAATTCAGTGAAAACGAGCGGTCAGAAGTACAGGAGTAACGTTTTTAAGCCTTTGTTCTGATTTTTTTTATTTATTTTGTGAACAAATTATACGAGTAATCAGTATACTTTATTGTGATTGTAGTGCATTGCTTTTGACGTTTGCAGAATCACCTAGACTACATACACTAGCTGCCAAGAGAGAGTAATTATTTTTCCTAATAGGACCACCTGCAAAAGTCTTCCCACTGAATACATCTTTCAATGTGCCAGTCTGGAAGATAAAGTAATCCTACAATCCTACGGCGCACTTGTCATACCACTTAGTCCCATACGTAGGACTGAGGTCCGAGGAATTTGGTAGTCACGGGAGATTTTTTACTTCACTGTCATGTTCTCCAAACCATGCACATACATTTCCATCACTATAAAACGTGACTTCACTACCACAAAAGTGCGCAAGCATCATGGGATGCAAATGGTATTCAAATACGTCCAAGCTGTCATAGAGCCAGCTGATACGGGAATGCCTGCAGATGTTACACGAATTTTGGTGTTATTTGAAAGTTCATTATGTATTTTGTACATTGTACAAATTGCATCTGTCCAGATGAGCCCTGAAAAAGTCATAGGGCTTTAAATTTTTTAACAAATTTTTGCTATAAAGTCCTAAAATTCGTCACAACATGCCGCTGTAAACATTGGCAGTTGCATTTTGAGCATTGTCAAAAGCTGTTAGTTGGATATAACTTTTCATGGTTGTTTGGCCATTGCAAATGTTAGGTGCTCGTGGTGTAAATAATGCTTTTGCTTTACTGCTCTTTTCTTATATTTCTCATATCTTAAAATATTATTGGAATAGCTTGGTTAATGAAGTGCATGTGCCCTTTACTGTACACTTGTTTTGGAACTCCTTTCATGTTAGTTGAAATGTCCTTCATAGGCAAACTTAGAGGGAATTTGACAATGGTATTTTTCGCCTCCACGCGGTGTGCTGTGGTAACTGTGCTTGCAATGGCTAAACATGATGCAGGTTACAATTTTCACTTATGTCCAACTAACAGTTCGTAGCAATAACAATCAGAACCTTTCAGCGCTCAGAACACAGTTACAAATATTTTCATCGTCATCTTTGGCCGAATTTCAGGATTTTGTCAAATAAATGTTGAGTTTAGAAACCCATAATTTTCTTCAGAGTTCATCCCGGCAGCTGCAGTTCGCAGAGTAGAGGCGTTAGGCCAGCGTCTCTAAGATCGCGGGTTTGAATTCTGCCTGAAACATAGATGTTTGTGGATTTTAACATGCGTTACACTCATAATCGTGACGGGCCGAAGTTACTAGAACGCCCTATACTGAATAAAGTTTCACCAATCGCACAGACTACAAGAACTTTCGAATGACACCAAATTTCGCAAAAGCCATGTGTGACTTCCCTAGTAAGCAGCGATAACCGTGAAAAGGTTATGTACTTCCTTTAATTTTATATATATATATATATTGAGAGAGAGAGAGAACACACGTGAACTTCGCTCTCTTCCTCTATATTTGAAAACGTGTAT
>JAGDQP010036970.1:7940-18824 GCA_022664845.1 Lepisma saccharinum | reverse complement strand
TCTTGTACAAACTATTTAAAAAAGAAAATAAAATAGAAAATAAATAAAATAAAATAAGCAATAAAATAAACAAAACTAATTATACAATAAAAGAAAAATAAGGAAAACTAAAAATATATACAATAAATAAAGAAATAAATAGAACTAAAAAGTTAAAAATAAAATAAAGAGTAAATAAATAATAATAATAATAATAATAAATAATAATAATAAAGCAACACTGTACATCCTTACAACAATAATACAATCTATATTTTCAGGCTTCTCAATAACTTATCCCACTGGTCATCAATTTTAAGTCCCGCGTTCCAGTTCATCGCTTTTCCACCTTCAACTTCTATAAATCGTGCTTCTTTCCATTTTCTGACCGTCCTTCTGTCTTCCTGTCCTAACACTTTTACTTCACTCCAATCCACTAAATGTCCCGTGTCTCTTATATGTTTATATATAGCATTTCTGTCCCTCTCCAACCTAATATCAGCTTTATGTTGCTTTATCCGCTCTTTTAACCTCTTTCCCGTTTCGCCTACATAACACATTTCACAATCACTACACTGGATTCTATATATCACTCCCTTTTTCTCCATAATTTCCTTCCCCTCCTCTTCTCTCTTCACTTTTTTCTTCTTCTTCTCTCTTATGACGTCCAGTAGCCTTTTGCTTCCTTTTCTGTAAGTTGAAATACCTCAGAAAATACAGAACAGGAACGCAACAAATCAATAAATCAAAAGGAAACCGTATTGTTCATCTAAGAAGTGTTGGCAGTCGATCATACCAATAAAGGAGTGTTCGTAGTGTTATGCATAAGTTGGCCAGCTCGTCCCTTTAAATATTGTGTGCTCTAGACCAGTGGTTCTCAACGTGGGTGTTAATTCTCCCAGGGGGCGTTAGAACAAAAAGGGGCTTTTTGGGGACGTTTGAGGACACTTTTGACGACACTTTTCCTTATTATTGGACAAACAAAAGCCGTTGTACATTGGCCAAAACGTCGCAGACACGTTCAAGAAAGGCGTTTAAGACCTTGAAAGTAACTAACCACGCTTTACGGAAGGTTCCTTTGACCCTCCCCTGCAAAAAACCTGGTTGCCACCATTCGGTTTTTATACTGCGGTTTCCTGCATTCATGAAGTTACTCCGTTTTCGCGGTACCTTGAAAGAGACGCAGAAAAATGTTAGCACTGTTTAACTTTAAAACCGTCTTGCTTCCATCTCCCTGGTGAGATGAGAGGGAAACTAAACTTTCCGCTTCCAAAACGACTGAATCTTTGGAATGGGGAGGGTAAAACAAAAGATACAAGGTCGGGCAGACCTTACTCCCATTAGCGTGGTTAATGAAAGCTTCAGGGTCTTGAACGCCCGTCTTTAACATGTCATTCACGCTAAATATTCAGTCGTTTTGGAAGCGGCACAATTCATTTTATCTCAGCAAGGAGTCGGAACTAACATCGTTTAAATGTTGGACATTGCTCAACTTTTTGGGTCAGCTTGAAATTGGTCTACGTTCCTTTCAAGATGCCGTGTACACTTCAGAAAGTATGCGTCATTGTCCACTATACCAGCTGATTTGACGCTGCCTTGTTCAGGTGTTGGGGACGAAGCAAGGTTTGAAGAGTGGATACAAGCAGACAAAATATCAGCAAAGGATTTGGTAAGTCAGTATATTACTGACTACTAACTAACAAAACTTTACCTTCTCTACATACGAGGGATGGTCTAAAATACTTTTCCATATGGCGGTACTGCCTACCGTACACAATTTGAAAAATGAACCTTTTTCCCTCAGGCTGGTAGGTAGACAGATGGTCACTATCCTCCTAAACGTTAATGACATTGAAATCACCACCAGATGCTCAATGAAAAAGGGAACGTACTTATCAACTATCCGTCGTATTTTACATGCTACCTTTTACTTAAATGTGTAGTTACATGCCACAGGTCGCGCTATAATAGTCAGTTTTGCTTCCTTAATTAAGTTTTGATTCCCGGTCACTGCATGGACAATTTCCTTTTGCGTGATACAGTTAGACATTAAATCTTTTCGTCTTTTTGAAGAATTCAGTAATCAAACATATAGAAAGAAACATAAATATTTTTTAAAATTAATTATTAACATTTATGATGTACCGAAATTATATGCTACTTCTTGTTATGGTGTCAGCTTTCAAAGATGTAGGTAGCTATCTTTTTTAGCGGTCTCTATAAAGGAGACGCTATTCCGTTTGGCTCGGTGTCAACAAAACATATTTCGGGATGATGAAACCAGACAGATCTTATAGTTTCGAAGGCTCTGATTACGACTCTGACCTTTGTCTGTAACTTGAATAGGCCCCTCGGGTGGGATTATTTAAAAATTACGATATGTTATAATGTCAATAAAACATTTTCCCCGTAACTGAAACCCAACTGATCTTATACTTTCGAGGACTCTGGTTACGATTATGAACCTTATTAATCTGTAACTTGAATAGAAAATCACAAAGGGGGGGGGGGGGGAAAAGGGAAAATTTACAGTGATTTCCAGTGTTTTAATGCTCTCCTCTCTACAAAACACTTTAGGGGAAGGCTGAAGTCAGGCTGGTCTTATACTTTTTTAAAGCGAAGTTAACAAATCTGATTTTTTTTTCTGTAGCTTGACTAGAAAATCACGTTTTGGGGAGTCAGAGTGATACATTACGGTAATTTCCAGATTTTGTAATTCCCCTGACTACAAAATATTTTTATAGAGACTGAAATCAACATGATGGTATAGTTTTCAGGGCGCTGATCATGAATCTTAACTTATCGGCCTCTATCTTGGACGAAAGGTAACTTTTTAGGGGTCAAAGTGATAAATTACGGCAATTTCCAGCGCTTTAAAATTCTCACGACTACAAAATATTTTTTTCCGAAGATTGAAACCAGGCTGATCTTATAGTTTTGAGGGTAATGATCACGAATCTGAACTTGTTTAATCTAGCTTCACTGACTTTTCAGGGAAAGGGAATTAATATTAAAATTTCGCATTGCTGTTTGCAACGTTCTTCTACTGTACGGCCAAGGAATTTGATTGTGTTCATTCGTTTACAAAAAAAGGGGGATATTGTAGAAGCGTTTGTTATAATGTTGTTCTTATTTGCTTTTTCAAAACGAAAAATCAACTTTGTTTAAGCTTACGAATATATTAAGTATTTAACACTTTTGTATTGTCGTTTAAGTGAGAAAGGTAGACAACTATAATTTTCATTACATTGGAAAACAAACCTTCGTAAACAAACTTTACATCAGAAAAAAACCTTCGTAAACAAACTTTAAATTTTTTACGCAAGAAAATTACGTATTAGCAATTAATACCAGAGATAGAACATAAGGTAAACACCTTTTTTATTTTACGTAGCAGCGAACGAGTGTCAGCGACCGAAGACGGGTTATTACATATTTTCTATAACCTTACAATGTTTCAGCTGTGTTCACATATCTTGCAACCTTAATTTAACTCATTTATCGAAGTCTCCCTACCTTTTTAATCCCACTTCGAGTACTGGCTAAAACTAATTGTTTTGTAGTAGCCTAGTCCACCAGACTCTTCGTAACTAACACAAACTATGAAGGATAATGGTTTGCTGCAGGTGGACTGGCAAAACATCATTAGCCTGCATCCAGGTGACAGAGAAAGAGTTACTTGTTTTTAATGGGTTTTAATGTATGTGATTTACTTTAGTTTTGACGAACCGCACAAGCTAATCCTTATTTTTACGATATCCACTCCGTGATTGTTCCTCCTCAATCCAGGAGTGATGATGGGTGTTAGATACACCTGAAAGGCTGTCCATAGTTTGTGTGAATTACGAGGAGTCTGGTAGACCAGGTTATTACAATATGAAAATCGCCATGCCAGTCCTTGATGCTATGCCAGTATGATAAAGCCAGTTGGTTAATTTTCTTTTCAGTGTCTTTTTCTGAATTAAGAATGTTTGAGAGCAATATATCTTCAATGTATTTATGGCCTTTAGCAATTTTAGACTCAGGCCGATTTAGGAGAGGAGCAAGATGGAGAAAGGCATCGGCCCTGTCCTGAAAGAAGGTAGCCTTTCGGCATTCACGTGGTGGAACTGAAGAAAGACAGGGAAAACCTCAGTCACAATGGCTATCCAATTGGTTCGTACTGCGGCCTGCCATCTTTAACGAGGTTTTCGCCTTTTTTGTTCCCGGACGGTACCGTCTGTACTGCCAGGGTCGATGGTTTTCCATATCCTTGCTCCTTATCTATCCCGGCCTGAGTAATATGAGAACATTATTACTCGTGCCTTGAGAAGTAATCGGTAGTTTACTAAAGTTTATTTTGAAATGATACAGTTCTGATAGTTTGCCTATGGTAGTTTCTACAATTTACTTCAGTAACCTCAAATTTTACTAATTATATTTTACGCCGGTATGACAAACGTTTGTTCTGTGTAAACATGTACTTACTCTTCAGTCACAATATTCAATTAAAATATTTCTCTTTTTTTTTCTAAATTGTTACCTTATCTATCATTATTGATTCTATGTGTAATTTCGATATTTTACCAATTTCAGGAGATAACGTTGAGTCTTGTAGGAGGGAATAAAGTTCCACATATTACGAGAAGAATTCTTGCGAGATTGTTCACAAATAGATTGGCTCTACGTTACAATTGCACTGGGAAAAACAACAAACTAGCTCTTAGAGGATTACACTTAGTGGATATTATTCGAGGTTAGTATCTTTAACTGATATTCACGGTATAACATTTTTAGCAGTGTTGAAGGGATGGTCATTGGTTCATGCCCACGTTGAATACTTCTGTCACGATTGAGCAGTTGGATAGGTTTAACCCCCGAAACACAGTTTTGAGAAAAGTGAGTTTGAAATTTTCACATGACATTTAAGCATATTTCCTTGATATGTAGGCAGTCTGATGGAGTACAATTTTTGTGGTTATTTTGTTAGGAATTCGTTGCGGCAATTAGAGTGTGTATCCCTATAATTAACCGTATGAGTTAAGCCGTTCTTCCATGGAGTTGAATCTTTCAATATTTTCTAAAGCTAGAGAAACTAAATTTTTGTATAACTCTACCATCAAGAATTGGTTACGAGAAAATTACAATTTTTTGAAAACGGACCCATCTTGATTCCAATATGGCCACAAAACCTACCTGTGTAAAAGAGAATTCCCAGCCCAAACGGCTGGAGCTAGAGACACGGTATTTTGTGGGAAGGTGTATAGTAAGAGTAGGTTACGGCAAAAAATACGAATCTTTTAAAGTTGTCATTTTGAAACCAACATGCCGGAAATACATATATTTAAAAAAAAAATCCCGCGCAGCCTCTTGTTCTTAGCATCCTCCTACATTGTATTGTTACATTTTTGAAGTTTTAGTGAGTAAATAATATTTCAGGGTGTCATGTTATCTTGGAGAACAGAATTCTGGTACAGTTCCTATACATTCAAGGGCAGATTCATATAAAATTCAAGTACAGTATAGAGTGAATTTATTAGTCGCCATTAAAAATTTTCCGTACTTACCAAAATAAAAATAAATAAATTTTTCCTGGAGATCTTGGAAGATATTGTTCCCCCGAAACTAAAATACTAAACAAAGCGAAGCTGTTTAATTTATGAACATTTTTTTTTATCATGTGCCATTCAGTTACTCCTCAACACTGGATTCTGACATTTTCTTATGACTTATTTACTGAACTCAAGCCCTGTAATAATAAGTTTACAACTTTTGTACGAAAATAGTTTGGAAAATTAAAATTATCCAAAGTGAGAAAAGAAAATATTTCAGTTGGATGAGAATAAGCTGATAATACCTAACTTTATAATAATACATAACTTTTCTCCTCGTATAATATATTGTTTGAGAATGATTCAGTCATGAATTATTTGATAGCCTGGAATACACTACACAGTAAAGGAGGATCCAGGGTCTTCTCCCGGGAAATTTTAGGAAATAAGCTTCTCAGAATCTTTTTAATGCACCTCTGACAGTATAAATTTTAAGCAAAATATTATTTAAGTTCTTATTAATTGAAACCATTAAAATTTCCCGTATATTACTCGAAATTCCCGCACATTTATCCACCGAAAAAATCCTGGTTTTCCAGATCGCTAGACTCCCTGTATGTTTAGAAGTGTAAGAAAGATCAAAAGCCAGAGCCATTTTTTTTCATCCAACTCCTCAATAGCCACTTTTCGGACTCCGATTTGGATAGCGTTATGCATCACTAGACCCAGCGTCCAAAACTCGTTTTCAGATAATGGGGTCTGAAGTTCATAGATCACACATTAGTAAATGGGCACTGTAAGATTATTTGTTGGCAGTCGATTCTCAGAAGCTCTTAATGATTTTTCTTCTTTCAATATTTCATATTATTTCCCAAGAAAATACGCATACAAACATTTTAAATGAAATGAAATGATTAATTTAACGTCTCTTGGTTGTGCCATCTAGAGCTAAAGGAGATTCTGAAGGATGATGAAAGAAATAGTGCAATAAGAAAGTGGGAGGAAACGGTAATATCCTGAGAAAACCCACGAGCACGATGCCGTCCACCACAAACTCTCATGTTGGGGCCTGGAATCGAACCAGGGACCTCTGGAGCCAGAGGTGAGTTGCTCTACCACCGTGCCACCCACAAACATTTTAATAAATGACTTCTGGTCTATTGATGTATAACAATGTACATTTATCCTTTGCTTCCAAATACTATTGATATATTCTGTCAAGTGGACCAATGTTGAGACGCATGACACTATCTGAAGGTGCTTTTTTACAATCCATCTTGCTTCCAGACTTTCAAACGGACTAAAAGTTATGATTCCCTAGATCATTCCGCTTTACGACTACTATGTTAAAATGCATTGTTCAGCCCTGTTAGTATGTTCCATAATTTTACTCAACAATAATTCATGAATCTCATTTCGTACAACGCCGAATAACTTAATTAAATAACAGTCTGCACCATGGTCACAATTTACAAAATATGTATTGTTGGTTATCTCTTTGCAAAATGTGGTTTAATATGTGAATTTATTATAAATAAATATCCCCTGATGATGAGTGGTTAATCTCGTCACCTTGTAATCAAAGGGTGCTGCGTTTGATTCCTGGTGTTGATACAAGTGGTAAGGATCCCACGTTAAGCTGTAGGTTCCGTTCTTAGGACGTCATCATCATCATCCCATAGAAGACAATGGCAAACCACCATGGGTGTACCTTGACCAGGCACTTTCGGGTGAAAAATACCACATCATAATTATACATAAAACTGGTGCTGTATTTTCATAAAATTTTCCTTGTAGTAAGTGCACTTTCGAACCACCAGGTATGGGAAAACATAGGGAAAAGTCGTTACTGTCCTAATTGGGATTTGATTACGGACCGCGGATTAGTAGTCAGACACACTACCATCTAGATGTCAGACGCACAACGGCTCCATGCCGGGTCATAATGACTTCCTTGAAATAATATTTAAATATTAAAATCGATTAGAGATATCTGAATTCTTGTCATGGTTCAAAAACCCGATTAAAAAAAGCGAATGCAGCGAATTGGATTTGGTTCTATAAAGAATATACGGGTTGAATGTTGAAATTGAGATAACTTCTGATTTTTATACACCAGACCCTTATAAATTCAAATCTCATTAATTTTAAATAGTGAAAATTATGTAACCGGACCGGGAATCAAACCCGGGACCTTTCACTCCGAACTCATATCGGCCCTTTTATGCGAGTCTAGGACTGGAAAAGGAAGCGAGCCTGGGCTTACTGAAAGTACCATTTTAGCATGCGCTTGAGAGAATTGAGGAAAACCAAAGAAGACCTCAGTTAGGATAACTGGTCGGAGCCGGTTTGTTCCCATTTTCGACCTACCCAAATGCTGCCTCGCAGGCAGACGTTCTACCCCTATAACAATAGCTGCGTTCATAAAAAACATTTTTTCGAACATTCCTAATGCAGGTGGAAACTGTTACGTATGATTTTCTGGAATCCAGCCCACGCCCATTCTTTTGAGCCAGTAACATAATCAACGGCAAAAATTAGGTCACCTTTTCAGTGATCATCCGAAATCAATCACCATATTTACGCATGTATAACGCATACTTTTTCCCTAAATTTTAGACTGAAAAACTAAGGTTATACAAGGGATAACTCCAACAGCACTATGAAAACGCGTTTTTTTATTAATTCAAAATGTGTATGATGAAGAATTTAACACACATAACTAAAAATTGAGTGCACGATTGGTTTTGAAATTTTTCAATGTTTGCAAAAAGTCACGCGAAGTTTATTGGGTTCTGTACCTTTTCTGGCAAGGGAAACCTTATTCAGAAAACTTTCCGATAAACGAATGTTGTTGCGCTTTATAGTAGCTATCATTTTCCCTGACTTTCTCTTACCAAACCAGGGTGCGCGTTATATACGCACGTGAGTTAGTCACGCGAGAATACTTTATTGTCAATACTAATTTAAATATATGCTAATTGTATATTTACCCCGGTATCTAATATGACCTCTAATAAGTATAATTGTTTTTGTTTCTCTTCTAGGCGCTGTCCGTTGAAATACGTACACAGCACATGCTATAGAAGATGAAATCCTACAGGTCATCGAGAACTGGTTCCGCTTCACTAGAGACCGCGAAAGCGGACGGGACTATCGGAGATCAAGTGGTACAAATTTACACTCACCACCTTTGCAAAAGTATACTCGCAAATAGCCCATTGTTCCCTCGTTCAACTGCATTAGACTAAGTCACATTTCAATTACCTCTGTAATTTATTAGCTTCGCCAACCAATTATTATCTAGTGTATGGTCTTATGAGAAGGGGACCGCGACTTAAATATACCTTTTGCACTTCATCTCTGAAGATTTTAATCCATAAAGAGTTCGTATCCTATCCATACTAGTGACCAGGATGGTTTTGGAAATACGTAAGCATGTCTATAAAAACTAGGTAATGGCATGAGACGACAAGAAGTTTCCCGTGTAATTGCAGAGTATTCTAATAATGAAGTCATAAGGAAGTGAATATAAAAGCGAGTGGCAGCTAATTTAAAACCATTTTAGTCGTTAATATTTCACATTAGGAAAGAAAGACGTCGTATAAATGAAGTACAAAACAGTTCAATTGAGACAGCAAGCGTTTCTATAGACCACATTTTTGTCAGCTTGTTTTTCAAGTAGCATTCAGTCCTTTCTAGCTTTCGTTTTATTGAAAAAAGTGCAAACACTGCTTGTCTTTTTACAGTTATGTTTCAGAGGCTGGAAGGTATTTCAAATGCCAGTTTTCGTAAACCATGTCTTTCGAAGTAGTCAGAAGTATGTAAATTCGTCCTTTTCTCCTTGAAATACATGCTACAAGTACTTCATGTGGTCGCAAAACGTGAAATACAGACATTTTAATTAATTAACCTGTGCAAGTTTCTTCCCGAGAAAGCTCTCTCCAATACGACTATTTTCGAATTTCAATAACAGCGCAAATATTATGTTCTAATGTCACTTTTCTCCCTCCCAATAACAATTACAAACTGTCTGCTTACGAGGCGGCGTATTCACATTTCTCACTTGTTTACCCTATAAATTCTCCAATTAATTCTTTTCTACAATACATTACAGTTGAAAGACTATTTTTACCTGAATTATATGCTAAAATATGATCCTCCGAAGTGACACTTTAATGGCAAAAGCACCAACTATTCTCAAAACATGGGTCGAAAGACATCTCACACACCTTCCGTATGTTTTATTTAGCCATCCGAAGCAGCAAACATCTAATATTAAGGCGAATTCTACTTAAATCAGTATTTGTATGCCTTATTTACCCATTCACCGAAATACCATCCAACGGTAACAAATCCCATACTTGTGCAAACACTACAGGGGCCAAATAATATATAATAGACGCATTCACTATACGTCCTGGCGCCAGATGAGTTTAGTAACAGTGGAAGCCCTGTGTAATCTCTGCTTCACCGACCCGAACAGCCATATCATGGAAGCGAGAGAAGTTTTGCGAGTTTCTCAATTCTGAGACCAAAAGGGCAAACTCTGAACCACCATAGTTCAATGTTCTTCAGATGTAATTTTAATATTCGACTGACTCGTATACAACCAACACTGGGCAAACAAAAGAAAAAATAAAGAAATCGGAAATAAACAATTTCGCAGTTGACAACGGGGGAAACCTGAAATGAAAACAAAATTGGGAAAGAACCGATTTGGTAGTTGATGACGTAATGGGGAAAATCCGAAATGCACCGATTGGCTATGGAAAAGGATTAACTTCACTAGGCCCCAAATAGTTAGGCTCAAATGGCAATATCTTGAGAACTGTAAGAGTGAGAGAGATACGGTTTTCAGATTAAGCATTATCATGACAAGCTCTATTAATAAAAGATGTCAAAGGTCAAATATTTAACCCTCTATCTTTTGAAAACGGTAAGTAATAGCGAAAAACTAATTTCAAATTCGGTATTAGAGCCAAAAAATACATTAGAAAATTAATACCCTGTGACCCTCCCTAGGAGTAAAGGTCAAATATACAATATCTCAAAAACGGTAAGTAGTAGGGAAACGCGGTTTTCAATACACTGTTAAATATTTGACCTCGAAGTCAAATCTTTTTTCACAAATAGTGTTCAGTGTCCTAATACCAAATGTGAAAACAGAATCTCAATATCTCTAGCCGTTTACGAGATATACAGGGTTAAATATTTGGCCTTTGACCTCGAGGTTACCACTTTTTCAAAAAATAGTGTTCAGTGGCCTCATACCAAATGTGAAAACAGAATCTCAATATATCTAGCCGTTTACGAGGTATATACACTTGGTATAGAAACTGACTTCAGATTTCTGTTGTAATCTCTGCTATGT
>JAGDQP010036969.1:0-18824 GCA_022664845.1 Lepisma saccharinum | reverse complement strand
ACACGTATAAAAAGCTGTGAAATCCGAGCAAAACACCAGATGTTGTTCGAGCCTTAGGGTTGGTGGTGGTGGATTTTAGGGCCGCCAGCAGGAAGCAAATTTGCTGTATCATCACAAGTAGGTTACAATAAATATGGTGTAATGTGTAGCTCTTCTTTCTTACTAATGGAAGATCCTTCCCAAGAGCACAAACATCACAAATATTGAATGTCTTTGTAACCCAATAGAAAATTGGCAAAGCCATTGGTTACCATTCTTGGGATAAAAATTATGTATATAGAAGTTATCCCCTATTATTATTTTTTTCCTCATATAATGAGAATAGCTTTTATGGGAATTGCCATACGTATAAAATACGTCAGAGAGTCTAATTAGAGAGTAATTATGGTATATTAAATACCATATTATAGACAGTGTCTTATTAGTAGCTTTCAATTTCGAGAATAGAAAGATAATGCTACTATGGCTTAAGCCTATCACTGGTCTATACATAAAGATAAATATGGGTAATGATATAGTCAATAAGCATTCTCATTATCGTCAGTTCTGGTGGTGGTTGTATAACTAGAATTCCTAATAATTTTATTCACTATTCCTGGAATAAAAACCTTACCATGCACTTTCACTTTCCTTGAGAACTTTTCTCTACTATATCGAGTTAATACCTGAATCCTTCCAATCTGGTCATCTGTGGAATGGTCACAACCTTTCCCTATATATAAAATACTACCTCGACATTCATCCGGTTCTCTATTTTCTATCTTTAGGTGAAGTTCAAAGATTAGGCAGATATTTAGGTAAAACTTTATGAGTTTATTTCTGATCATGAAATTGATTGTTTTTTTTTTATGATAACAGCACAAACAAACTGAACAGAAAGAAAAACCACTTCTCTTTTCTTTGTAAGGAAAGACGTGAAATTTAACTGAAATTTCTCTTCACTAGCTAAATTCACATTCTCAACAAAACTAATAATATTACTTCCTTTCCTAATTGATTTGAAACAAAAACTAACGTGACAGAATAGATTAATTTTCTCTAACCTAATACGTTTTCATTGGAGGAACCTGAATTATTTACTTGATTTATAACTCTCTTGGGACTTGATAGAATTAGATAAGAATTTCTGAACCTAAATACTTTATAAAAGTTTTCGGAAGTGTCCCTACTGACTCGAATACCGAATTCACGTATCTCGCTGTAATCCCTCAAGTACCTGAATTTACTTATTTTAACTTTAGTGAAATTGAAAACTAAATACTCTAGATTACTAGAGGTTCTATCAACTACGTGCTCCAAAACTACAGAACACCCACAGTTACTAATCCAATATAACCAGGAAGCTACTGTGAACCAGGACAGACACAAACATTTAGCTACCATTCCAATTTCACTCTTTCTTTTCAGTAAAATCCATAGCACAAGGATAAACACTATGAAGACACTCACTTCCGAAAACCTTTTCGTTTCTTTTTAGCACCATGAAACACACAATGGAGAAATATCACTTCTATCGTAATCTTTAACACACTCCATTCAAAAATGCTTCACTAATTATAATTATTTCTCTATTTCACCAGAATTATATCCACTATTTACGAAACTGGATTCTATCAAACCTTGAGTAGTTAAATAATCTGATATTATGAAATTCGAACTCCGATACAAAATCAGCTCTAATAGCATCTCATCAATACTAAAGAAATTAACACAACCTTCACCAACGGCATTCACAACTATTACCGACGGCATTTACAACCAGCCCCGACGGCATTCGTAAAACCAACTGCCTGTAGCAGCACATGGTTCCTCCAACGTCCTCACTTCCCGCTTCTGACCTTCGTGAGCCAATCAGAATTGACTCACGTTACAAGCTGACAGCCAATCAAGATAGATTCCGTATTCAAATTTTAAATTCAGAAGCATTAGATACAGGAAGTGTAGACAACGAAAAGTAGCCATTTTGGAGAAAACACTCAACTTTAAAAATATAAAAATGTTCCACATTACAATGGCAAAGCTTCCCTATGTTTCAATAAATATCTCATTCCCACGGGTGGTGGGTATGGGAAAAAATCTGCAACATGGAAGCACAGTGTCCTGGAGAGTTGTTACGATAAAGGGGCGTAAGTACCAAAAACTCGAAGTTGGGGTCGCAGCGACCTACGGGAGGCGAGGACGTAAACGAGGCCGAGCGAGCGAGTATATATATTATACACGTACAAAAAGCTGTGAAATCCGAACAAAAACACCAGCGGTGCAAAAAGTGGAGCCAAGTTCTTTAGCCCTAAAAGGGTGTGAAATGGGAGACGGATGAGCCAAGTTCCTTGGTGACAGCATGTAACAGGAACAAAGGAACTTGGCGCGAAGTGGCAAGATTCATGATCCTGAAGCTATAAGATCCTAAAACCCACTACGTCCACCGCCACCAACCCTAATGCTGTTGCCAGCTCACGTCAAGTTCCTTTGTTAATGTTACATGCTGGCACCAAGGAACTTGGCTCATCCGTCTCCCATTTCACACATTTTTAGGGCTAAAGAACTTGGCTCCCCTTTTTGCACCTCTAGTGTTTTTGTTCGGATACATTATACAGTACGAGAACGGTAGCCCTTGATACATGTTTACGAGGAAGCGCCAGAAGACAAACAAATACCTAAAAGCCTGTATTACTTCTTTTACTTTCTTCCTATTTCAGATTCTTCGATGCATAAATCTAAAGGAAGAACCCACAAACAGAGCTAGTTAGATGGAAGAAACTGAATATGGCAGGGATTGGGACTGGTCAAGGATTATGCCAGTTTTCAACTTGCGGTCTTTGGGATGGTTTCTATAGATCTTTAAACCTTAAAAATAATAAGTTAGTGTTTGGTCGAGAATTTGGAAGGGTCGACACCTAGATTCATTCGGGAGTCTGGCAGAAAAAGTGGAATTAGTCCCTATAATATTAAAAAGAACTTACTCATATATTTGTGTTAATTTTTAGTTGATACTACGTATACACAGACATAATACTGCATCAATGTTAAGCAAGAGTTATATTATTCGCTTCAGAATAATTCTGTTATCAGTACACTTAATAATGACTAGAGGAGTAGTGGAAACTTTGTCTGATGTGTAAAAAGTTTGAATTCAATAAGTGTAATAATAGTAAACATTGAGCCTTGAATGTATGATTATTGTAAAAAAAAGATATATATAGGGTCTATGGCACGTAACGCTAGATGGTATTTAGATAAATTAGCATCTAGTTTGCATTATAATTTCTCTCCGACATATTGAGCAAATATAGGTCCCTCATACAGACAAGATAACTTTAGTGTTTTGAATTTGTGTACTTTTCAGGAATCGCGGAATATTCAATAACCATCTTGGAGAAATGGGGAAAATCTCTAGGTTGAGACTTGCTTGCTAAATTGTGTATGAAATAAACACCGATTCAATATGAACATTAAAGGAAACTGAGTGGCAAATTTCAACATAAAACTTGTCCAATTAGGAAAGAAAAGTCAAGAGAGATAGTACCTATAAATTAAAGAAAACTTGCGACATTTTGGAAGATGTATTACTGAAATACTAATTGACAGGATATGATTGCAAGAATCTATGAGCAGACGAGAATTTCGCAAACCAATGGATAAGTAAATGGACCTAAATAATAAATTTTCCGGAACACATACTTAATATTTATATTTGCTATGAAATGTTAGTTACTTTGGTTATCACAAACTCTATTTTTATTCTAATCACTTATTTTCGTGTTCCTTACCGAAACGTGATTATCGGTATTCCTAATGGGTTGGAAATGAGTTTCCATTTGTTTTTGTTGTGGTTTCTGATTAACCAACGTTCTACATATGTGATAACAGGAACTAATATTTGCGAAGAAATATATATGAAGATATATCAGAAGTTGAGTGCTTCCTAAACTCAAAATATCATACTTTTGATATGATGTGAAATGCCGTGTTAGATCACAGGATCTACAAGTATTTGGTTGATTTACAGTGGAAGGCATGGGGTTTATTGCACCCCAAGTCATTTCAGGATTTAAAAGAGAGATCCTGGGGGGGATTACTTTAAGGATAGAAGCTATTCTTGTTTTTTTATAGTCATTCTGAAATGACTGGGGGGGGAGCAATGAACCCCATGCCCCCTATAAATCCGCCCGATTACCTATGTTTGTCCTCTTTATCAAACTAGACCTTAGAACCGATCTACATGAAATTTTCCATGAGGAAAACGTCCGAAAAAGATAAAACCGACATCAGACATTTTCTCTTCCTAATGTATTTTCTTCCCAACCAAAAGTCTTCCAATCAGCATCCAATTTATTGTGGGTCCTGTACTACACGGTTGTGCTACTCTGGACCAAATTTCGCATGAGTCTTTCGGTTAACAAGGGAAAATTCGTAGGCTGTGTCTTTCCATATACCCACTACTGGACCAATGTTCATTTACTTTTGAAATAACTACGCAATACATTTCGGGTTAAAAATACCAAATCTTTTGGGTACTTAACCAGGGAAAGACTGTAGATTAGTCATCCCAATAGACGTGAATACTAATGGACCAATTGTTCTACTATAGTTGTCAAGTTCATTATATGACCCCAAATCGTAATCGTTAGATTTATCTGAACATTTTAAAAGGGTCTTTGTTCACATGGCCATACAAAGATCGTTGAGTTTTTTATGGTTCCAACATGTAAGCTTAGCATCTATATTTACAGGGCTATTTTTGACCCTGTACTAACACAGGGGCATATCAGCTAATAGACTACCGTATGCTATGTTGTTAAACGTATGATGAATATTTACCGATACTGAAATATTCCGCAAATCCGTTATCCTTTACTCAATGACCGGTCCTTACGGAGACACGTTTATGAAATACCATCCTATAAGTAACGCAAAATCAATTACAAAATTTTTGACTGGAAAATACCTCAAAACCTGTTATGGTTTGGATAGTATTCAGGTACGAACCTCATTTAAATATTCAAGACTTATGAGTAATTACTGAGCAGCCGTAGTGTAGTTGATGAAGTGCTGGCTTAGAATTCGAAAACTCCTGGGAACAGCCTCAGCAACCGTCTATCCTAACTGAGGTTATCCAGGGTTTTCCTCAGCCACCCCAGCAAGCCAGAAGACGTCATCCCGACGTCGGCATTTGGTCGGTGAAGGTGGGCCGATGGACAGGCCGACGTTGGGTTTGGGAAAATCCCGACGAGAAGCCGACGTCGGCAGGCGGGGTTACGCCTCTATGCAGACCCCGACGGCGGCGGCCCGGAAGATAGCCTGATGACACCGATGGCAGCCCGAAAAACGGTCCGATGGCCGAACGCCACTTATTGATCTCGCCAATCATTCCCCGACTTACTAGTTGTTCAGGCCTCCGTCGGGGTCGGCATTTGGCTTGCTGGGACAATATGTAAATGCTGGGAAAATATCTACTAACCAGACCCTGGCCGACTACCTTCCAACCTCTTCTCCCGTACCCTATACCGGCGTGATCCTGAGATGCTTAAAACGTGCTCGATGCATTCATTCTTGTGCGCACGCTATATATATCGTAGGTAAACAACACTATGCCATGTCTTGCAAACTCGAGCTGTATTCATGGAAAAGGTGTTTTCAACATGTTCTTTGAATTCTCATTTACAGCATAGTGTTGTGTGTTGTGTTATCAATTGTCAATTCTTCTACAAAACAAACAATTGCATAGTTGTGTGTTGATCCAGGAATAGTATGGTCAAGTGTACACGACTACGTACTGAGGTTGAGTTTGACAAAAAAGTGACAGTTCAGTTACCTCCGAGATACAGATCTCGTATATTGAGGACTCATTGTGAAAAAAAGGTAAGCGACAATGTTGAAATTTTTCAGGGGGACATAAAGATTGTCAATCAAGCAATTGTGTGAAATTTACATCCCGAAACGAATTTCTTTCATTTGCTCTATTAGAAATTTTTGTCAGTTACAACTTTTAGTGTTGTCATTACAAGTTACAAAGTTGTCAATACATGTTACAAAGTATTAAGTAATATTTTGTTAACGCTCTTAAGTGTATACGTAGATGAAATAATTACAGAACACTAATGTTGATTTAGAAGAAGTAGATCCACGTTGAACCAGATTTTTGGCTTGAGACAAATCTTGGAGTAGAGATATGAATATTGTTGGGCTGTTCACCAACTGTTCATTAATTTTAAGAATTGTGTTTCTACCAAAAGCGAAAAGTTATACAATATCCTGATACGATTTGGAATCCCTAAAAAGAAAAAAACTTGTTCATCTAGTGAGAATATGTCTCAGCGACCCCATAAGCAAAGTGCAGATAGGTAATAATATGTCAGATAGTCTCGACATTCTCAAAGGATTGAAACAAGGTTATGCCTTGTCTCCATTAATGTTTAATTTCGCGTTAGAATATGCGATTCTGAAAATAAAATACGACAAAAAGGGACTAACATTGAATGTCTTCAATAAACTGTTCGTATACGCGGATGCTGTAGATTTAATCGTGGGCGATATAGATGCACTCCAAACCGTAGTCTTAGTAGAAGCTGACGATGAGGTAGGTCTACAGATAAGCATAGAGAAAAGAAAATACATTATAACAAGCCGAAACACTGGGAATGAAGGAAATAGATACATAAGAATTAAGAAGGAGTACATAAAGAAAAATCTAACAAGCAATGATGATGAGCTACCGAAGAAACAAAAAGTCGCTTAGTATCGGGCAACACATGTTTGTATTCATTCCAGGAACTCGTAGCCACACGATTATAACCAAGGAGATTGAAACTGAAAATATACAGAATGGTTATTCTGCCAGGAATACTTCACGGTTGCCAAAGTTGAAGTATGACCCTAGCAGATGAACATAAATTACGCGACCTTAGCAAGTATCAAACTTAACAGCCTGACGATTGAAATTGGATTTATTATTAAACTTACGTATCAAATACACATATTAAACGCACAACACAACGTTTCGACTACGTATGTAGCCATTATCAAGTGTACTAATAGAACAATCATTTTTCTTTTTACATCCTTTTCTTTAGTGCGAATGGTTCTTGGTGTCCTCAAATCTTGCAATGTTAATTTACTTCATTTCCCTTTGACATACAACGATGAAAATTTGCATAGCAACGTAAGTCGGGAGACAATATAATATTCTATTGTTACTTTCATATATTTCTATATATTTATATATTTTAAAAGCATATTTTAATATTAACCATAAATACTAGCCTGCAACGCTATTGAGTTTGACTGGTTGCAGAACACTTTAGGATTTGGGTAAAAATTAATGAAAAATCTTTTTAAAGACATATTTTTTTAAACAATTTGTACGAAAAAGTAAAAAAAAAACATTTTGTTTATGCATGACTAAAAACAAAAGCATGGGTTGTTCGCTCTCTCATATACAGTCACTTTATAAATTCTTCCATTAGCGCGCCCCATGTTTTCCATTTTAATTATGCATAATCAAAATTATTATATTTTTATTTTTTTAGTGCGAATTGTTTAAGAAAAGTATGTTTTAAAAAAGTTTTTTATTAATTTCTTCCAAATTTTTGAAATATTTGAATTATTTTTGTCGTCAGATCATATATATTATATTTGCCCAGAATGCTAATTTTCTTTATTCTCTAATTCTGTACATTTTTATGTTTTTTTTATTCTTTGTTTAAACTTCCAGAACCATTTTCATTAAAATTATTCGTATTGTAGCATCTGCGACATTCCTCTCTAATCAATCTTTCTGCTTGATTCTTTGGTCTTCTATGAAACCTGATGCTACTGTTGTCTATATAATGACATTCATCAATTATATTTATAGCAATTGCTGATTTCTTTTCTTTATTTTTAAGTATTCTAAGTATATTTTCTTTATGTGTCCTTTTTGGTTTATATACATTTTTTTTGCAATTACAAATTCCTGAATTAAAATTCTTTTTGAATTCAGGCAGTCAGCCCTCTAATTTCTTGCCTGGCTTTGTTGATACTTGAATGTAATGGTCCTTGAGTATCCTTCTCAACTTTCGATATATTCGGAAGTGATACCCATGCAACTGTTTTCCTCTTTCTTGTATTTCTGATCTTAATATTTTACTCTTTTAAGCTTTTCGAGCCCCTTCCTGATTATTTTTTATATTATAACCGTTTTTTGAGAGCCAGTTACTTTCTTCTATTTCTTTATCTTCTCCTTCTTTTGTAGTACAAACGTAATTGGTATGAAATTTTACTAGATATTAAACTTGCGTTGCTGAGAGTGATTGTATGTTGCATGTATGTATATTGTACCCGCAGTTGTGTTTCTACAAACTTCTGTAAGGAATTTGCTACATACGTAGTCAAAACGTTGTGTTTTGCGTTTAATATGTGTAGCTAACACTTGAGTTTAATAATGAATTTATTTCAATCAGCGGACCGTAAAATTTTGATTTTCCTTAAAGATTTTGTGTACGTCACGTAACACTAGAAGCTATCTACATATAAATTACGCATGTTTGAAAATAAGGTTTTGAGAAAGATATTTTGGTCAAAATCAGAAGAGATGACTAGAAAATAGAGGAGACTAGATAATGAATAACTCCATGGGCTGTACGACTCATCCGACGTTGTAAGAATAATGAAATTGAAATACTATTCTCAAAGCCTATAGAGATAGGCCTTCCAAGCCACATAAGAGTGTATAAAATAATAATAATAATAATATTTATATAACCGTTTTCGAAGAGAAGTCAAAGCGGGTACCTACCCATCGCTGCCTTGTTTCAGAAGATAAGACCGGACGTGAACATAGTATACACTAGTCTTAGCACCAGAAGCATACATCTAGAGAAGTAGGAAATGAAGCACAAGGATGGAGAAAAGTTAGCGAAAGCAGAAGGTTAAAACACCAGAAAGAGAAAAAGGGGAGCAAAGGAGGCCTCGACAAGATCGACATGCAGGAAAGATTAAATCCTTAAAGTATATACCTGCTTAAGCACGATCCGGACAAGTGTGCAACGTAGACCTTTACTTACTTCAAAGAAAAACAGTAAAACATTCAACCTCATTCCAATTCTGAACCTTCAGAGCCCAGGGCGCATAGGAGCTACGTAGTAAGAGGATAAGGAGAAAACTTTAAGATAGAACATGCGCATAGAAAGTAATCGCAGAAAAACGACCAGATGATATAGAAATACAAAACGCTATCTTAGAGAGCTATCGTAACAGAGTTACTATTCCGAGTACCTGCGTCTGGTTATCAAGCAGTCCGGCTGAACTTAAGTACTTTTCACCTTATTTTCTATACCATTCTCTTCGCCTCCATCAAACTCTCATTCGATAAAAGCTCGAAAGAAAACTTACCAATTATATTCGCCAGGCAGAGCTCGATCCCGTCCTTGGACAATAGCCGGAACTATTTACATAGGCACTCTAGAATAAGTTCCCAAGCAGAGTGCTAGTGCACCCTCCTAAAACCAAAACTATAACATTATTCCAGTACCCAACAGTTAACCTCGTTCAACCTAAGTCTAATCCACACATTCGTCAACCGTTAACTCGAGAACCTGAAGGTAGGACCACCCGAACATCAGCCCCGAAAATAGTACATGGCTCAATGGGCCAGGCACAATTACACACCGGACGTAAGAATTTAGATCAAATTTCAGCTACTGAATATTATTTTGATCAAGTTATGCTTAGTATGATACTTCAGATTGAAACTCATCTAGACGCTGTTATCATATGCAACAAGAAGAATTTTTATATGCGGACTGACACCGAAGAAGGTTGAGGACCTTCAAAGCACAGTAGCACAATTAAACAAGTCTAATTATAACAGTAGACTGACTACTGCATTTCACTCGAAATACCTGCTCAAACAATAACTATATTCTTTATAGAAGAACGCATTATTTTGTTCATTAGTACATTAGTGCATATTTGAAAGGTACAAATAAAACAAATGCTTTCTGCAAAGTTTCGTATCACATTATTGCCAGTGAATTTCACATGTTTCATTTCCCCTGAACATGACAAACTAAACGTAAATTAACAGCTACGCTCAACGCCGAAGCCGGAGTGAAATATTTCTCACATAATATTACAGAATTTTATGTTTTTACCTTTCTATTTCAAGATTAAATTTCAGTATATTTAGTTCAAATGCAAAAATCTATATTTCTAGAACCAGTTAATACAAACAGGATTACTGAACTTAAATTTTAGCTTTTCAGTATTTCCAAAATAGATTAACCAATATAGTGCTTTCTTACAATTAATTCAGTACAGCGTAACCGTCATTTATAAATATACATGCGAGAGGACTTCAAGTTAGATTAGGTTAAGTTCCTTAGGTTAGGTTAGTTATACCTTCTGTAGCATAGATTGGCAAACGGTAAACTAGAAAACAAAAAGAGATTTGAACTGTGGTACAGGTAATCATCGCACTACGTTCAGCTAAATCACTAAATGCTCGTAAAGGCTAATAATGTGTAAAATGTATAACATAAAACCTTCATGCAAACCAATCTCTAAACAGGTAACCCAAAATATTTGTATAAGAAAAAGGAATATGCACTTTGAAACGTAATGTAGAGCTAGCGAGTGCAACGCGATAAATTTGCTAGGTCAGAATCATGGCTTACGCAAATTAAAATTTCAAACAAAATATACTACGAGATGGATCTGGATATAAAGAAGAAATTCGGACATAACTATCACATACCTGCAACTTCAGGGGTGAATGATCCGTGCCCAAAGAAATTACTGAATCATATCTACCACAAACATCCTTCCAGACGAAAAATTCATATTCAGTTTCCACAGAAGAAACACTTAATACGCCCGAACAGAAATACAATTAAATTTAGATGAAAACTTTGGAAAATTAAGCCACTGCCACATCACACATGAACGAAAACACATACACTTAACACACATACTCACTAAGAAACACTGACGAACCACCATTCAATCACTGCAGCATCTCTCGTTCATTCCAACATGCCAATATGGACATCCTTAGCACGGAAACTACTTCTTCTTCAAACATAAATTTCAGTTCCTCTCCTTATTTACAGTTGCCAAAATTTGTTCAATTTAAAATAAGGCTGCTATAATTCCTAATAATTCTAATTTATTGAAGACTGCATTATCTTATTTCAAATTACTTATAATTTTTCCTGCAGCCTTTATCCACCACTAACTATGTTCAGTATTACTTCTTTGACAGCTGGCCAATCACAAAAAAGAACGCTACTAGATAAATAAAGAGACGTGGGCAGATCTTAAATGAATCAAACGGAATTATCAATGAAAAATCAAAATAGGATATTGACAACATGTAAAAGAGAAATTATAAAAAATGTAAGAAATAAAATTACAAAAGGTTATTAAGAAATGGAAGACAAATAGCTTCTCATAAAAACCGTGTAACCAACAGTAAGACGAGAAAAATTATTGGGATGCATGATTTATAGTTTGGCAAACGAAAACCCTTTAAAATGTACTGACGCTGAACTAAGAAAAAATATTATCTCTGTTTTTGGATTAACAGAGAGTCAACGAGGAAAGAAAGAAAACAAAGTAAATCAAAGCAAAGGTGTAAGAGTAAGATATGAAATGATTGCCCGAGAGTGCAGGGTCATTACAAAAATCGAGACGACTAAGGTGTATAGGCCATGTAGGTCGGATGGAGGAGAAACGAAGATTAAATTCTATCTTGGTTGTAAAATCCGAGGAAAATAGGCCGTTAGAAAGACCGAGACGTCGTTGGGATGACAATATTAGAAAGGGTCTTCAAGAAGTAGGAATTGGTGATGAACACTGGCTTGAAACTGCTAAGGATAAAATTTTTTGGCGAATGTTACTATGGCGATGAACTTGCCAATTCCGCAAGCTGTCGTGTTAGTTAGTTAATTCAAAACCTTTTGACAGTTGATGCTGGACACAACTGTAATCATGCAAACATCAAATTCACATTTTCGTTCAAATTGTCGCTTACTCCCTACTGGGACAGAACCATCGACATATATATATTGTGTATGTAGTTAGATCTACGGTTTTACCAACAATCGCAAAGTTTGCGGTGCCTCATTTGGTTCACGAGTTTTACTTTTGTCGTGTGCTAGCAACACTGTGGAGAATCTCAATTGTTGGTTATTAAATTTCAGTTTTCCTCTTATAGAAACGCTTATAGGGAATATTATGTAAAGAGTAGGGGTCATGCCCCCCTCCCCCCGCTCATTATCAATCTTACCTTTGCATATACACACAATTGCTCGCAATTTTATTTACCTTTCCGCATAGAGTAGCATTCTATACTAATAATAAATTTTGGAGTAAGTAATCGAGGGGGCAAGTAGTCGGATTCCTCTGTTTGCTTATTCACGTGCGCTTTGACTAAGCTAGTCTAGCTAAGACCTAAGACCTTTCTAACGATACCTGAAGCATCTCTCTACACTTTATGGTTAAAAAGATAGATTTTTGGCATGGGTTGATAACACTTACAACGGGGTTCCTGTGAAGCGGGAACATCCGTAATACTTTCCTATTCTGCCAAATAATTTCTATGTCAAGTATGGTGCTACTATGACTAAAATAATGGAAGCAATTTAAAAAAAAAATAAAACATATAATTTTATACAACATAGGCTGGCAACGGTTATAAGTGAGTTGCTTGGCAACACAAGTGACCTCAGTGTTTTGCAATGTGTCAAATAATGATTGTGCTAAGCTTGACGCAGCCAAATCTAACTGAATGCAAGCATTTCGAACAATTATTTTATATTTAAAAATAGGATGGTAACACTGAACCATTATACCAATCAGGACGGTTCGAGGGGCTCTTAGCTAGTTTAGTCAATCCCTTTGCAACAGCTATTCTCTCTATGCCTTTTAGTTCCTGAGATTTAATTTCTGGACATGGACGGACCATGAGTAGGATGAAAAGGTCATTTCTCTTGTAGCTTCGCTATCAAGGGATCTAAAAGTGAGTAATTTCTGCAGAAAAAACTGCTTTAATCCAACAGCTTTCACACATCTCGTTTTTCTAAATAATTATTTTTTGTTGAGTCAGGAATTTGGAAGGAATTTATAGTAAGTAAAATTTTCACAAGTTTTTATAATTTATTCAAATTTTGCATCCAAATTTTGAACACTAATTTCCAGTTAACATTCTGTGTAAATGTGTATGGATCTATCTAATTTAAAAGAACAGAGAACTGTGACGTCATGATGAGGAATTGCATCGAAAGTTGCTCCTGTTCCATTTCTACGTGTGATTTTCTTTGTTTCATCCCAAATTGCTCTACATGTGGCCACGAAGAAATTGGACACAAAGCCATGGATAACCAACTTCCCATCTCCCATGGTAACTAACATTACCCTTATCTTTAGAAGCATATATATGAAGCAAGAACAAATAACATTATGGCTTACATATGACCCTCCCTTTATTACTCTAATAATTTTATCAATGCAGAAATAATAAAGTTTCTGCAAGAGACAGACGTAGAAGACGTTGCACCAAAGAGGAATATAAATATTTGCATGAATATCTATCTTTCAAATTGTTTATATCTGCTATTGTATAAGCCATTTAGCTATGTTTTAGTCATTTTTGTCCTTCTACTTATTAGAAGAAAAGAACGAGGTATATCGAAGAGAAAAAATACATTTCTACATTCTTTTTTTTTTCTACCTTCTCCTCCTTTAAAGCTTGGAGTAAAAATTGTCTCATGCATCTTTTTTGGGGAGAAAGGAAGTTAGTATTGGAGGTCATAAGGAAAAGAGGAGCTCTTGGACTTTTAAAATGGCCATTTAGCTACGAAATATCCTTGAAGGTAGGATAAGTCCCATAAAACAGCAATAACGACACTGGGACACGTTCCACCTTCAAACAAAACAGCCGATGTTGTAAATTGCCGCTTCCGAAAAAAAGAGGCATTTCTTGTGGAGGAATAGCAGAACAACAGGCTTCGAATAAAGAAAATGTTGAACATGCAGATATAAAGGATGGAATAAAGTGGACCAAAACGGTTTATGAAATCTCTTCCACTACTAAGGAAATACGTAATGAATTTGTTATGTTAATATTAAATCCAACTTTATGTGGTAGGTAAAAAAAGGAGAAAGAATAGGAGAGATTTGTTCATAGAGATCTGCTTCAAAATGAGAACAGTATGAAACACAAAATGTTTGTTTCTAACTTTGAGTGCAGTACTGGATCTTGAGTGCAGTGCAGTGTACAGAATAACGGAGTGTCTTTCTGTCCCTTCTGTTCTAGAAGCATATTTTCCGATGTGAAAATGAATCAAAATGTGAGAGAATAGTGTATGTATATAGTGTTCATTATTGTCGCGCATCTAATAATTCAATGGTGCTGAAGCTGATACCAACAAATGTATTTAAAGTACCTTGGATTACACTTGAACTAATTATTTTTGAAGTTTGATCTTCGTCACAGTATTCAGGCTCTAATTATTTTGACAATCTTGTTTAATACTACTCAAATTTAATAAAAATAACAACTAATAAGTTGATAAAGTTAACTAATAAAAAAGTAATTGGGAACTGACGAGTTGATTATATTACAAATACATTTACTGATGTAATCAAATTATTATTAATTTTCTATTTGACAGTGAAATATAGTATTTGGTACTAAATGCTAACAAAACTAACCATTTCTCGTCTTGTTGTTTATTGGCTACTGTTTCTAATTGTAGCGTATTATTTAGTTTAGTCTAATCTAACCTTCAGTAAATCAGAAATTAAGTGTGTCATATGCTTTATTGGGGGCTTAGATACCTGCGCCATCTCGTTATTGTCTGTTCTTTTCACAAGATCTTCTTACATAGCTGGGATTTTTGCCGTTACTTTTATTTCTTTTTCTATACACTTCAAACACACTCGATAAGCTTCATACCTGTATTTCACGGCCATTCGGACGGTTAAATCTATATATATTAGCTTTTTAGACTTTACTATTGATCTTTAATCGTGAATACGACATGCACAACATAGCTTTTAGGTCCCTTGGTAACAAACGGGATATTCTAATCCCGCTCATATTGTCCGTCCGTGTCCAGAAATTAGATCCCAGGAACTACAAGGTGTAGAGAACTGTTTGAGGTGTCATTTTAAAGGTCTAGGCTAGGCTTGCTCAGAGCCGCCGGGATATTTTAATTGGTGCAGTAGTTCAGTGTTTTCCACAACAATATTAAAGATAATCAATTGTTCAAATTGGCTCCATTCAGTTAGATTTATCTGTGCCAAACTTGCCATAAGCATCATGTGACACAAGATTTAAAAATACTGCCGGGTATCCGGGACCTAACACTGCGATTGCCAGTGTTGCCACCCTATTTTATAAAACATTGATGCTGGCATGGTTAAAAATGTTATCAAGGGGTTCTACTAGTTCAGCTGTAAATTGTTAATTACCTTTTCATGAATTTTTATATTCACAGGCCCTTGCTCAACACGCACTTTTCCTGGTTCATACATACGAACACTAAATCATTCCTCTTGTAATCTGTTTCACATTTTAAACTCAAACTTTCTTGTTTTATTCTTCTTACTTATTGTAGGTTATTCTCCAGTGTTATAAATTAATATATTATGATTAAGTTCAACTTAGATCCAGACAGATTGCTTACTTGCTTATTCACTCTATGGCTTACGGTACTTGCAAGTTCATCGCCTCACTCACAAACGTTGTCCATAGGATTCTATCCTCGGCAACGCCAAGCCAGTTTTCATCATAAACGCCAACTTCTCGAAGATTCCTCTTAATGTTGTTCTCCGAATGTCGTCTTAGTCTGCCCAACAGTCTCTTTCTTCCGGCTTACCAATCAAGATTAAATATAATATTAGATTTCCCCCATTAGAGCTACATGGTCTGCCCACTTTAGTCGTGGCAATTTCATTATTCTTACATCAGGTGAGTCGTAAAATGAGGAAAGTTCTTCATTATGTAGTATCTTCCGTTCACCTACCATCTCGTCCCGTTTCGGCTTGTATATCATTATCAAGTCCTTATTTTCAAACACTCGTAATTTATATTTATCTGCAAGGATCATATTCCAACTTTAAGTACTTTGTAGCATGTTGGGAGTAACGAGATACCGCCTTCATTATTACAATCCGATTTATCGCCTTTTTCATAAACCGGAACTATTAAATAGGTTTTCCATTCCTTTCGAAGCTCTTCCTTTCTCCATATAGCACGTACCAACTTACAACATTCCTTGGTGCCGTTTATCCCGCATTAATTAATTCGGCTTGCGTATTGTGCGTTCCTGTTGATTTGATTTTTTTTTCGACATTTCGACCTAGATCTTGCTAGGTTCGGGTTTTCACGGTTCTGCTGTATAGATTTTAAACCACCCTGTTTTTTTTTCCGTCGCGTACATTAAGAAGTTTGTCGAAATATTTTTTCACGCGTCGATAATTTTAGTCGGATCTGCCTAAATATCTTGTATTCTTCGACTTCTCCTTGCAAGTTTTCTTGTTGCATTGTATTATGTAGCAACGGTCCTGTAGAGTAATACCTCTTTGGATAATTTTCACGGAACTAAAGTAATTTGCCAATGTGCTCCTTGTTACCCAGGTCTTATCCTCCGCTCTTGGGTGGGACAGCACTTCGTGTATGAGCATCCAAGCCTGAAGTGTTGACTTCAGAAGGAACTCTATAACGTTGCCATAAATAAAAGACTTGTAATTTGAAATAGAGGTTGTCTCGTATAGTCAATACTTTAAACGTACAAAATACCTTGTACTGTTAAACTTAACATTATCAATTCAAGTTTCCCATTAGATTTACAGGATGCAAACATTTTAAAAGTATTAACACATGTTCCAACGTAATAAAACTATTGAGATATCATTAACCCTGGATAGGTAGCGTACGTAATAATTACGTGTCATCATCATCATCATATTCAGCCGTTTTCTATCCACTGATGGATGAAGGCCTCCCCCTTTTCTTTCCACATATCTCGGTCTGCTGATATCCTCATCCATGTAGCTCCTGAAAAACGCTTGATTTCATCTACCCATCTTACATTTGGACGTCGTCTCGGTCGTTTCTTTTCTCTAGGAATCCACTCTAGTACATTTTTCGTCCACCTTCCATCTGTTCGTCTAGCTATCTGACCGGCCCATCTCCACTTCATCTTCTTCGCACTCTTGATTACATACTCTACCTTTGTTTGTGCGCGAATCCATTCATTTCTCTTCCTGCCCCTCCTGGTTATTCCTACCATGCACATCTCCATTGCTCTTTGTGTGACTCTCAATCTTTGAGTCGTTTGCGCATTCAATGTCCAAGTTTCGCACCCGTACATCATTACAGGTAAGACACATTGATTATAAATTTTACGTTTCAGACACATTGGAAGTTTGCTTTTGAAAATAAAGTGTAGTCTTCCAAAAGAACTCCACGCCATTTTACATCTTCTATTTATTTCATCAGTCAACTTTGCATTCGATGTTTTAAGCTGGCCTAGGTAAACATACTCATCAACTATGCCTATTGTCTCTCCGTTAATCTTCACTTCCTTCTTTGCAGCATGTTGGTTGTACATTACTTTTGTTTTACTTGAGTTCATTTTAAGGCCGACTTTCGAACTCTCGTTACTCAGTTCTTCCATTCTGGTTTGTAGTTCTTCTGCACTTGAAGCGAACAGGACTATATCATCAGCGAACCGTAAATGATGAAGATATTCGCCATTAATTTTAATTCCAACTTCATCCCAGTTTAAATTCTGGAACACTCTCTCCAGGACCGCACAAAACAGTTTTGGAGAAATTGAATCTCCTTGCCTTACCCCTTTTCCAACTTTAAATTTTTCACTGTCTTGATGCAGCCTAATGACAGAAGTGGCAGTCGAGTAAATGTTTCGCAGTAACTTGATGTATGCACTTTCGATGCCTTGATGTTCAAGTGATTTAAGTACTGCTGACAAGGAGACCGAATCGAAAGCCTTTTCAAAATCTATGAATCCCAAACATAATGGAAGTTCATATTCATTAGTCCTTTCCATAACTTCATTCAATGTTTGTATGTGGTCCATTGTGCTAAATCCACGACGAAATCCGGCTTGTTCCCTTCCCTGATTAAAATCCAAGTCTCGTTCAATACGATTCAAAATAACTTTGGTGAACATTTTATATAGGACTGACAGTAAACTAATTGGTCTGTAGTTTTCTACGCTTTCTTTGTCCCCTTTCTTGTACAACAAAATGATAACGGTAATGTTCCAACTTTGGGTATTTCTCTCTTCCTCAAGCACATCGAGAATAATTTAGCAAGTTCCTCTTTCATTTTTTCACCTCCCCATTTAAACATCTCTGCTGTGAGTCCATCTTCTCCTGGTGATTTCCCGTTCTTCATCCCTCGAAGTACTTTATCCACTTCTTCTTTCATTACGTCTGGGACATCAACATCAATTTCTTCTGAATCTTCATTTCCTAGCTCTTACTCGGAGTAGTACAATTTTGTGTAGAAATTTTCAAATATGTTTATAATTTCTTCCTTATTTCGTGTTACGGTCCCGTCTGGTCTCTTAACTCCTATTATTTGCTTTTTCCCTATCATGAGCTGCTGTTTGGCTTTCTTCAGGCTCTTGATTTCCTCGATTGTATTTTTAACAAGATTTTCGTTATATCTTCGTACATCCTCTCTTATTTTCTTTCTTACGGTTTTATTTAGTTCTATGTACTCAATCCTCTTGATGCAATTTTCCTCTTCTTTCATTTCCCTTCTTTTCTTCATCAAGAGCTTAGTTTCTTCTGAGATTTTGCTCTCTTTT